>WSZQ02095034.1:0-12415 GCA_019419845.2 Weissflogia rhopalogaster | reverse complement strand
GGTTGCGTTCGCATCTTTCTGACTGTTCTGCTTCTCCATCTCTTCAATATTTGCCAACAATTCTTTGACCGTAGCATCTTTCTCTAGAATAGTAGCTTCCAAAGTCCTCACCTGTTCGTCATGAACTTCTTTCAGGTTAGAAACAACATCTTCATCCTCGGAGGCACGAGTTTGCAAATCCTTCTTTGCGAGGTTAAATTTATCTTCAGTCAATATAACCTCTTCCTTCAAAGTAGCAATTTGTTTCACAGCTTCCTCAAATTTGGCTTGCATTTCATGCATAGTTTTAACATTTTCAGTTACATTTTGCTCTAAACTTGTCTTACTATGTTGTTCCTGAGTTAATTCATTCTTTAGTTGATCAATAGCTCCTTCCTTCTCTACAACCTCTTGCTTAATATTCTTTAATTCATTTCGTAAATCAGCCATAGTTTTGTTTAAACTTTCTTGCGACTTTCCTGAGGATTCACAGAGTTCAGCAATTTGTTGTTTCAACATTAAATTCGATTTTTCAAAGTCTTCTTTCTCTAGTTTTGACTTCTCTTCGATATTCACCAAGTTAATCCTAACCTCTTGCAATGAATGCTCAAGTTCCTTAACCTTACTCTCGTGTTGGGTTTTATTAACCTCAAATTCAGCTTGTTTATCTCGTAATTCTTTGTTGAGAATCTCCAACTTCGAACTCTCCTCGCCGCTAGCACCTAATAGCTGTTCAATTTCATCAGTAAGTTTTGTTTTTATAATAGCTGCCTCAGCTAATTTCTCCTCCAACTGCTGAACAGTTCTCTGCGAATCACCCAATTGCAATTCCAACTGAGAATCTTTAACCTTAACTTCATCCAAATGTTGCAACTCGGTTGTGAGTTTATTTTGAACTTCACCATGCTCCGTCTTTTCTTTTTCTAACTTTTGGCAAGTTTTCGCCAACGCCTCTTCTGTTCTTTGATACTTCGATTGTAAATCTTTTGTTTCTTCAACTTTACTTGCAATTTCCGCCTTTAACAAGTTCATAACCTGTGACATTTCGTTAATTTTCAAATTCGAATCATCAATTTCCTTCCGTCCTTCTTCAATTTTATGTTCCATCTCAACCCTAAGTTTTTCAGTCTGCTCCTTGGATTCTCGTAACAATCCTTTGAGTTTCTCCACTTCAATCATAGATTTCTCTTCCTCCATGTTGACACTTTCAGTTTCTCTAATTTGAGTTTCCAGAGCTTTCTGCGTCTGAGCTAATTCCTCTTCGAGTTTTTTAATGTCTCCTGATTGAGTTTTGTTAGACTCGTGAAGGTTTTCAAGTTCGAGTACTTTTCCGCTTATCTCCATCTTGAGTTTGTCCAAATCCTTGCGTAAAACACCTTCGGAATCAAACTTGAGTTTATCCTGCTCTTTTTTGTAGTTTTCAAACTGGGATTTGGTTTCTTCCAGATTAACTGCCAGTACTTTAAGCTCATCATTCTTTACGTTAATGTCAGTTGTATATTTGGCACGGAGTTCTTCAATTTCTTGATTCTGCTTGAACGTGTCGACTTCATGTTCGGAGTTCATGCGTGTCAATTGCTTGTTAAGATCATCCATTTGTTTGTGAGACATTTCTTGCTGTTGTTTCAATGTGGTATTTGCTTCTTCCAGTTTTGATTGTAAATTTTGTACAAGTTCTATAAAACGTTAAGGTAAGGTTAAGCAAATTTTAAATATATGGTTAGATGCCAAATTTTTGTTTAATATTGTGCCTTTTTGAGCAATTTGTTGTTTCAATATTAAATTTGAAGTTTCCAAGTTTTGTTTTTCTAATTTTGACTTTACTTCAATATTCGCAAATGCAATCTTAATCTCTTGTAACAAATGCTCAAGTTTCTTAAACTGTCCCTCAATTTGGGTTTTGTTAACTTTTAATTCAGTTCAGTAAGAACTCTCAACAAAATAATTTGATTTTTTACAATTATTACATTCTACATTCAAAAATGTTCTAAATTCTAAAATGTGAAAAATATATTTCTAAAAGGCAGAAAGTTCGCAAGATAAATAATAAATATAAATAAATAATACATTTCTTAAAAACAATTAACGTATTCTACATATTTTACACTATTTAATTGTATAAAAATGAGCTATTATTAAGGCAAATCAGTTGGGTTGAATTGGTGCATGATTTACAATCTTCGAAATATGGGAAATATGAAAAAGAAGAAAAGAAAATAACAGAAAACTCGCCAATTGTTGGAAAAGAGGATTTTTATACGATAATTGACCCAACCTTTACGCGAATTATACAGTCTGCATAGGGTCCTCTTATTTTTATTTTAAAAAATCGCTTTGTTTACGCGATAAATGCGGTTGCCCCTTTAAATTCAACGTTTGATAATATTAAAATAAGCTTAGGTTATAGTTAAATTGAACATGTTTTAAGGTTATGTTAAGGTTAAAGTAAGTTAAATTATAAGTAAGGATAAACTTACCAATTGATTTTGTCTCTTTACTTTCCAAACTAGTCCTCTTTTCATTCGCATGTTCCAGCTCAACTTTCATGGCTTCGATCAGTTCCTTCAATTGATTAATATTTTCATTCGCCTGTGATAGTTTGGTAGTATTCACCTCATTCTCAGCACGAAATTGGGACATTTGTACTTCCATCTCGGCAATTTTGGCAACGTGCTCTTCATTTGTGCTCTAAAAGAACGAACAATTTTAAGTTTGGTTCTTTAAAATACTGAAAGCTGACTATATACACAGCAAATATAAACAAAACAAAACAAAAAACAACATAGAAAAAAAAACACAAAATAAACCCAAAATAAACTCTTACTCTTTGAATATTGATTCGGTGCTGTAATATAATAAAAAATCAATGTAATAATTTAATAAAATTCTAGATAACTGATAATTAAACTTAAAATTTATAGGTTACCTCAGCATCGGCTCTTGTAATGGCCGCTTCTTCAAACTTAAACTGCCAATCTTCATTTTTCCCGCGCTCCTCATCCAATTGTCCAAGAAGATCTTTCTTATCAACTTCAGACTGTGTCAATTTCGCCACATATTCCTTAAAAGTTCGATCACTATCCAACCGATACTAAAAGTTTATAGGTTAAGTAAAACATTTAAAGCATGTAAAGAGGTTAATTTACATTCTCGAATTCTTTCTGCAATGAAACGTATTTCTGTTCGGCCTCGTCTGCCAAACTCGCCGCCTTGGTGAATTCCGCACGCTCCAGATCACGCTCTTTGAGAAGGTGCTCAATGTGCTGTTGTTTTTCTTTCAAAACATCCTAGAAACATATCAATTGCGCTCTAAATAACCAAATACTATTTCCCGCTGCATTGACAACAGTAGTTGAAACATTTACGCTTAACGTACTCGAATAATTCACACTCAAGGTGAAAGATAATTGTTTTAATCTAAATAATTGTTAGAATAAATCAAAATCAAGGTTGAAGAAATATAACCTACAATTGTAGATATATAACCTCTAATAAAATAATTATAACCTGCAATTAGAATTTAACCTATACTTTCTTTGGAATTTCAAACTAAATTTCAACTTGAATGAAAGTTCAAGGCGAAATAAATAAAGTATGAATGAGAGACTTGGAAATGTCGGCATTAGGTAATTTAATAAAATACTAGGCGAGGTTATATTTTATGATTGCACAGCGCAACACAATTTCATTTTTATTTCTACGATAATAGTAGCAATCCAATGTTATTGATGTACTGAACACGAATATCACACCAATTGGCGATAGTTTTTTATATATCTGTGTTAGAAAGTATATCATGGCAATTGGGAATTGTTACATGGCGCGAATTGCCACGATTTTCTCACAAAAATGGTAAATATTTCAGAAACTGCTGGTTATTTCTTTGTGATGTTGGTTTTGAGCATGTTAATATTACAAATGATGATAAACCTTTATCCAAGAAGTAAAAAATGAAAAAAATGTTTTTTTAAATAGTTAAATTTTGATCGTTGGGGGTTATAGGGGGTCAATGAGGGTGCAAACCCCTTGTGAACTGCGATTAAATTGATCTATCGTTCTGCCCCAACTGTCGAAAACATCTAGCATGAAATCCTTCCCAAGGAAACCTCGGACATCTCTGCATCCTCGTGACATAATCCATTGGACTTCCTTTTCGTTAGGCCACAATGTTCTGTTCTGAGTCCAATGAATATTTTTATTGTTGGGGGTTGGTAAACCATTTGGATTATAGTACAAGTAAAAAACTGTTAATCTTTAATGTTTCACAATAAAGATTTATGTTTATTATACGTATTTCACCTTGGGCATCTACAGATAAACTATAAGCAATATCAAGCATTAGTTTATGAAATATTAAACACCAACAGTTTTTTTCTTAAACAACAAATGAAAATTTGTCGCGATGTGTTATTGGATCTATTTGCTATATTGTAAGCTGTTAATTCAAACTCAAGGTTGTATAAGCATAACATGCAGATAAAGAAATATAACCTACAATTGAAGAAATATAACCTACAATTTCTTTGGTATTTCAAATTAATTTATAAGTTATAGCACAAAAGTTCAAGGTGGAATAAAGTTTAATGAGAAACATTGAAATGACGGCATTCGCTAATTTAATAACATACTAAGCGACGTTAAACTTTATGATTATCCTCCTACATAGGATTGTTTTAATTAGAACGAAATTGGAAATGTGCGTAGGTGAAAACTCAAGATCAAAGACAAGAAGCAAAGAAACAAACTATTAACAGAAAGGATATTATGAAATAGAAGATTAAAGTAAGGTGACCAAATGTATTCATTTAAATATTTTTTCCTATGTAATGCAGCACGTTTGTAGAAGCTACTAATGAAATGCATTAACTCTTATTCTTTTGTTTTAGCGGCATTGTTGCCTAAAATTAATATTTATGCATTAAGAAGACATCGGTAGTAAGCGTGCAACGAAATCTTGAGGAGCTTTATTCAAGTAGCAACTAATAAAATGTTTCAACGAATATATATTTGTTTCAGTCGACACGGTCTCTGTTTCGTAAGATTTATACATAAAGAAGCCTTTGGAACAAACATTTTCTAAAATCTATGAAAAAGTACCGAACGATACTCGAGTGAAAGCGTCTATTGGTGCCCTTGCTGTCATTGATATACACTTGTTCAATCCTTGTATGGTTAAACGCTACTGCACTTTTTTTTTCATGAATTGAACTTCTTAAAAGTCATGTACTCCGAAAGTATTCAATTTAGACATTTTGTATTAATTTGTGTACATTTTTCTCCGCCTTTTGAACATTAAAGTAGCGGCCAAAGGGGGTTCCTTTTAGGACTAAGGATATTTGCCGGTCATATCATAAAATATACTTGTACGTATTTTGAATAAAGATACGTTGGTCACCTTAATTAAAGCAAACAAAAATAAAATAAACACACACAAGTAAAAATAGTTTAGTTTTTCTTTGTAAATTATAGGCGAATCGTCAAAGTACAATAAAAATATTCATTCAGATAAAAATCAGTAGCAAAAACAAACGACAACTAGGTTAGTAAATTATAAATCAACAGTACAATAACTACAAACAATGTAGATGCTTTACTTAAAACTAGGTTAGCTTTCCATTAAATTTTAACAATTGAACAACAAAATCAAACTATATCATTATTAATAATAAATAAACATTGAGTGCTTCTAATAAAAAAAATCTGATTTTCGAGTGTTTTGGTGCAAATGTTTCAACTTTAAACTGTTTAACAAAGCAAAATTAGCGCCATCCAGCGATGAATAGCAGAAAACAGCATGTCGTTCAGCAGCTGTCAATTTAGTACGAGTAGGTTACCTGCAGAGTAGTCCTCGACGGAAGCGGTGTCGAGGTGGTTTTCGGCGGTGTTGCTGATTTCTATATTTAATTAAAGCATTACACAAAACTTATTATTAGCACTATCAAATACAAATAAAAGTATTAATAAATTAAAAATAAAATAAAAACTGGAAATTTTTAAAAAAACACAACAAATAAAAACTCCACAAGACATAAAAATATCTAAAACATATAGAAATAGTTTAGTTGATAGTAAAATCAGTGGATGTAAATAAAAATAATAACGATCATTAACAAAGTTATTATTGTTACTAATTAGTTTTTAAGAGGTTTGGTTGTTGTTTGTTGCGTTTACCAGCAATTTATTCGAAGTTGGCGTTGATTTAATTATCTAACAACAACCCACCTTGGGAGTTAGCGACGTCACACCCAGCCTTACCCTTCGTGCCGCCAGCGTAGAGGCAGTTGCCGAAGCCAATGAAGACGTCATTGAAAGAAGGGACTCTTTTGAGTTGGACCGGCGCATACTGGTCGAATGGACAACGCAGTTGCTTGGTCTACGATTGGATGGGGAGCGACTAACTTTGCTCACGGGAGCAAACAGGCCATAATTTGGTCGACAATCGAAATACCTAAAAATCGTCCATGTAAAAATTGTGTACATTGACTTGGACGAAGTGTAAGAACCTTTCCCCGGCCACAGATCCGTCATTCTTGCCCCTGGGTTCATCCAGTTCGACGCCACACCATTCGCCATTCGCAAAACTTGTGAATCCCATATATCTCAACGTGCCCACTTTGGAACCCTGGCTGGATTTAATGATGACACGATCGCCCAGCTTGAAATCGACGTGTGCTGATGCTAAGCTTGAGTTGGAGATGCCTGCAAGTTTGATGTTTAATAGACGTTGGTTATTATAAATCTGCGGGGGACGCACTTAGAGCAGAGCGGGTGCTGGTGGTGGGCGAGATTTGCGTTTTGCGCATGCCATTGGTGGGGGATGGACTTGCGGCCCCGTAGGAGGAGTCGCCTCCGGCGGATATATCCGAGCCGAGGGGGTAACGGGTTAGTCGGCCAAGGCGACTGAAGACGCCACGCTTTGCTTCGCATTGGAAGTAGCGTATACCTCCAACTGAGCCGTCATTTTTACCTATAAAACTTGGCTATAAGGATTTTTGTCGATTTTGGGGTGTAACCAACTTGTAGCCACGTCTTTATGATGAAGGTATAGTTTATGAGGGGGGTATTTATTGACCCAATAGAATAAAGGCACTGAGATTCATATCTAAGGAGTTAACAATGAGCACGTGATAATGTCGAATTGAGTTTATTCTAATCAGGGTTTAGCATCCTGCGCCCCGCCGATCATAATTGTGTGGCCTGCGAAGCGCCAGGGGTCCACCCCACCCATTTATGGATTAGAGACGAGGATCGAGCGCAAAGAGCACGTCCACGTCAGGGACGCGGGACCATGAGCGGCCTTGTAAAAAAAATCCAGCATTTTTACTGGCGTGATCATAAATGACTCACTCTTAATTTAAATGAAGGGCCAGTGGAGTTAAATTCAATATAAGTGAACTATGTACGTACAGAGATTACTAATTGTTAGAGTCAAACACAGAATTCTGCTAGCAGATACAAAAACAATATGTTAAGAAGAGGAACTCAGAGAAGTTACATTCAAAAAGTTATGGCAGGTTTCGGCAGTCGACAACCTTTTTGAATGTGGGTCCCAAATAGCCTCAGGTTATTGTGCTTGTACGCCATGTGTTCTATGTGGCGTTGGTTTAACTATTTAACAACAACCCTTAGGATGTTATGGACATGCCAACCTCAATTTGGGTCAGTGCTACGATAACATACATAGCAATACGTAGCATGGCGGGTTATGGCACACTTAGGCGGGTTATTTTAAATCACTAATTGCGTCAAACTGTGATCCGCGGGTGAAATGCTACAGACCTCTGGGAAAAACCTATCTTGACATAGGGAAGGGAAGTGAAAATGTTGGCGGTCTTAATAAATAATAAATGGGAATGTACAAAAGAGGAGTGGCTAAAACTATTTTAAATGATTGACCAGAGGTGTGAGATTCAGAATTATATAACTATAAGGATTATTTCGCATAAAACAGAGTACTGTGGGAAAACGCAAAAAGAAGTTTCTTAACTTCATTATTCAACAGGAGCAAAGGACCTTATACAGTGGAATCTTTTCCATCTAGAGGGGAGAAACAAAGGACCAACCAGAATCAAAGACAAAAGGACAGATCTTGTTTACCTAAAAAGAAATATAGCAACGATTCCTTCCAAGAGGGGTTTTCAATATCCTGCAAAGACGTGGCTACCAAGTTACAGTTCCCCGATTGAATTATTACCGATTGGTTGATCCAAGACAATGCCCGCCCATTCCCCAGGGGCAAATTGCGTTTCGCCAATGTAAGCAATCTGTCCAGGTTTAGTACCACCCACGAACACACGTTGACCAATGATGAAGCTATTCGTGTCCTCCGTCAATACGGCGCTGTTATCTAAAATAAATCTTTCTGTAATCTTAAAATCTAAGTCACCTTTTGCAAATCCAATATATTGTAATCGATTAACCCAATTATATTATTATTTACTTAACTCACAAGATGTTTTAACTTACTAACAAATCGTTCAAATCTTAAAGCTATCCAGAACAAAATGGACATTTGTGATAATATCCTCATCCATATATTTATACAAAGCAAAATGTGAAACATGCAATCTGTTGAAGAACACGGAGTGATTATTACAATACCTGAATATCTGCTGAGTCCGGCCTCGCTCAGCCGACGAGGGTGCAAATCCCAGAGCGCATCCATTGAGGAAGCCGTGCCCGTGCTACCCACTAGAGCAAAGCAAATGTCACACCAGATAAAACAAAGCAAACACCGGCAACATGTAAAAGTTAACAAGACAATAACAACGCAATGCACAAAATGCAGCAGACACAAAATGCGAAATAAACCCTCGCACGTGCAAGTGAGCGGACTGACTGCGTGTGCGGACAATGCACGAATCAAAGTGCAACTAATTTGTCGGCCAGTCCTCACTGGCCATCCAAATGAGCGATGCCAGGCGACAAACTTGCATGCAAATCTGTTCTAGAAGCATGCCGACAGGTCGTTTCGTCATATTAGTAACATGAGAGAGCAATTCCACGTGGGCTGGGAGGAAGGAAAAGGAAAACGGTTGATAAAATGTTGAGTCATTGTTTATGGAGGAGATAATCGCAGTTTGATCTTTTTTGAAGGTTGACTAGTCTAGAGAACTTACAAGATGTGCGTCGTAGAGATGGCGAGCGTTCGCGAGAACGTTCCCTGGAGGTGGAGCGTTCACGTGATAATCCCTTCGGGGGTTTACTGTAGCTGCTGTAACTGCTATAGCTACTCGCGTAATCCTTGAAAGAATCATCCTTAAACAAGTCGGGGCTATCTGCAGATGGTGCATGGCCAAAAACAATCAATGTTGGTTACACGTAAAATTATTAATTATAAAATTGGGTTTGTATCGATGTTATGTTTGTAAAAGTGTATATTAAGAGGCGGGCGCTAGAAAATCGTATTAATATAGTCGAAGATATAAGGATGGTATGATCAGCGATCCATAGCTCTTTATTACCTAATTTATAGCCATACCTATCTTAATTTAGCCGTTCCTAAAATTATCCAAAAGGGTATTATTTGTGGAGAAATGTTGGAATAAATTAGGTAAGAAGCCTGCAGAAGTGTATAATTTAGTATAATCGAATGATTCGGCCGTCGAAGTTGGGTAAAACATGATATTAGATGTTGGTGAATGAAGTATGGCAAATACGTTTCTGTTACATCTGTACCTGACGATGCTGCAAAGCGAAATGTACGTTGTACAATTTTTGTAATAAACTCGTAAAACATACATTCGTCATAATTCATTCACCAATATCTATATAATTTAAGTTACATTGCCATGAATAATAATAATTTTTGTTACATAGTATTGACATTTGATAGTAGACCTGCGAGCTATGTTTTAAGATATTTGTGTTATTTTGAATAACGGTAAGGTAGCTACCCTTGGCATATAGAGATGACATATAATTATTGGTAGGGAATTAATTGAAAGAAAAGACCTCCGACTGGATATGTGCCAGCTAACTCTGCGGCGCGTTACCAATAACGCCATGAAGGCACATAATCCTTCCTATATGGCAGAGGTTTCCAAACTTTTTATAGCACATAGTATAGAAAAATTTCTTCGGGCCTTTCAGTTTTCGTGATAATGTAATGTCACCAACGGCTCTAACGGCTCTTCGTGATGAGCAGTGTAAGTCAAGGGTAACTTGGAACTGCAAAAATGTTTTCAAGAAATTGGGGTATTGCAGGCAATACTAAGGCGGATATGCTAGCCAAGAAGGCAGCGGAAACCACCATCCATGGCCTTGAACCAACCTGTGGATTATCAAGGTCCACAGCCTGGAGGGACAAAGAAGAAAGCTGCTAGATGTATCACACAATCAATAGAGCCCGAGAAATTATAAAGCTGAAGAAAAGCGATATTAGGCTATTTGTTAGCCTACTGAAGGTCATACCGAGGTCTTGTAGTCAATATTGGCACACATTCTGCAGACTATGTAAGTCGGAGGTGGAAACAACTGAGCACCTACTCTGCACTTGTGCATCCCTAGCACCGCAAAGACTTTCTTTGCTAGGCAGCGAGCAGCTAAGTCTGGCTGAATTCAAAGGGAAGTCGGTCAAGGAGATTCTAACCGTTTCTAAGGAGATCTCCGTTATTGACCCATAGTTTTGATCCATGCGCAATAGATCAAAGTTGGTCGTAGTGCTAGTGGCGTTGACCGGCCAGAATTGGAAAAAATGTCACCATAATTCAAGTGTTCAGTAATTTTCCAAGGAGGCATGTGTTGCCTTTCAATTACTTGGTTCAGTCATTGAGGAACTTATCGCAGGGTTTTAGGAATAAAATTATTCAGCACGGGCATTTTTAGATTTTTTGATTACTCTGAGAGCATCTATTATCCTTCAGTTTGTTGCTTTTTAGATATGAAGATCATCCAGATCGAGCATTTCTTGATGTCTCTGCTTCCTCCGAAAGTGTGGCCCTATTTAGGTATAATATAAGCTAGTTCAAGCAAATCCGGTTCTCACGCCTCTAGCGCACGTCTTGCCCTTTGATTTCTGTTTCAGATATTGTGGAACTTGCAGAAATTAGCGGAATTAGCCAGACTGTTATTCAGTGTATATGTAAATATAGACGTGAACTCTACTTCCAAGGGCGGTGACCCACGGACGGGGCTTTAGAGGCGTTGATCACCCTGGGTAAATAGATCATATGCCTCTTAGTGGTCTCTCCTGCCTTTAAGATGTTTATCAATTCGGTAGCATGTCCAAAAATGATCTAAATACGCGATACTGATTCAAAATTATTAGCAAGAAAAAAATTAAGTACTTGAGAAACATTTTTAATTCGCTAGAACTTTAAATGAGAAAAGTAGGGACTTGAAAATTAAATAGGAGTAATTTAATTAAAACTATGGTTTAACTAAATGTGGTAAGCCAGCAATTTTATAGTTAATCATATTCGAGAAAATCGGGGAAAATATCATAGTGAGGCGGCGGAAAGACCTTAAAGGTCGATAGCCAATAAAATATATTTATTATTATTATCATAGTGACAAGCTGAATAATTACAGACAACATTAATAGTATATGCCTAGAAAAGCAGAGAAAACTTACGAAAATTAAGAAAATCTTTAAGAAGCACAAGGTCCAAGAATAATTGAGATCATTAATAAAATGTACTTCATTGAAACTTACTCTCCTTACGAAAACTAGAACGTCTTGGAGGATAGCTGACAATCGGATTGCCGAAAAAGTCAATATCGTCAAAGAGATCTCGAATGAAACATGTTCGATCTAGCATAATAATTGTAAAGTGTAAGTTAATATAAATTAAGTTTGATTGTTGTGTGGTATATCAATGTCCTCTTGATACGCGATCGCCACATCTCGTAACTTACTTTCGAAAGGCGACCGATACGATTTGTACGTGTCGTAAGCTCGATCAAAGGCGCTCAGAGTCTTGTACGTTTTCGGCAGCGTGGATGAAAAGGAGGAGAAATTGTGCAGGCGATTGCCAAAGAAATCCTCTTCGAACTCGTCCATTTCGATGAGGTCTATGCCAGTGTAGGAAAGCCCCAAATTTTGCCGCATAGTGTATAACGGAAGATTCAGGAAAAGGCAACATGCGAACACATACATAAATGTTGCGAATATAGATATAGAACAAACACATGCGAGATGGCAGTATAAAAAAAGAAAACATTACCATACCTGAGAGTTTGTATCGATTGAGATCATCGGACACACGACGAACGTAATCGTAGGAGGATAAATCTACATGCAATGCGTGAAATATAGATAATTTCTGATCATTTGATCATTTGTGATTTATGTAAACTTATGATTTTATACAAATGATTGGCTAAAAATCTAATATTTTTTGATAATTCATTACAAAGAAATTAACTAATTTCTGTATTGGGTTTCCTAAATGATATAGCTATTGTTATGGGAAAGTATCTTCTAAATATATAT
>WSZQ02095023.1:0-12416 GCA_019419845.2 Weissflogia rhopalogaster | reverse complement strand
TCCGGGTGGTCCATGTGCAAGTGTACCATATGTTTGGCGAATATATCGGCTCGCCTAGATACATCCAGAGATCGGACACACCCGCAGAGAGTGAGAGCGCCACCATAAGACAGGGTGCGCCTGCTTGCATAGTAATGCGCTGGTGAGGGCGGGACCAGCCTCACCAAGTAGATATAAGAGTTATTTAAACAATAACAGAAGATTAATATTCTACTTAAACTATGTTAAGAAATGGAATCAAATCATCAGAATGATTGGAAGTAATTTTATCAATTTTACCAAATGTAAAATGCGCACAATTTATTTTTACGACTCGCAATTTGGGCAACGCGAATTTTCGGCAGCGGTTTACCCCACCATACGTCGCCGTACATATTTTACGGTGAATCATATACATGCAACAGCACACGCATTGTCTATTTTTCTGGTGAATTGTGTACGGCGACTGAAATTAATTATCAACGCTTGAGAGTGCAAAGCATGTGCGAGCACGTGCTGCACGAGATGTATTTTTATTGCGCTGCAAAACGACGAGAAGGTAATTAATGTCGTCGTCGTCCCTACACCAAAGTGATATTCATGCACACACGCTGAAATAATTAGTGGACTTAAGTCATTGCATTGGAAAATCACCTACTTCCATTATTAGGTTCTTATTTTAAATATGGTACCGCCAAACCCCAATATATTGAAATATCATCCACATTTTGTAGCGCGGTACTAGCGAGGTACGTGTACTGAGTTGGAAGCCCTTTGTGATACAGCGGTGAACGTACTCAATCTGCACCCCTGAAGAAATCAGAAGATTATAGACTGAAAACTACCAATTGTCTGTGCTGTAGCTTAAGGTAAGGTGAAGAAGAGGTTAAGTAGCTCATACGGCCTTTGGAGAGTAATTGTTTTATTACAACTATAACTTAAACTTCGTAACCGGTGGATAGCGCCAGCATACATCCCCTTTCGCACTACCAGCACCTCCTTGTAGCTCTCTCTACCCCCTACACCGGCGGAGGGAAGATATCCCCGCCTTCCCGAAACATTTCATTCAGGTACACCCTGACACTCTCTCACTTCCTCTTCTTCGGGCGCCTTTGTGAACGTGGCTGGACGCAAAGACCTAGCAGCTCAAGACACGTACCAAGTCTATGGTGCCCGACTGGTGGAGATGACCAGTCGTAATTCAGCAACGCCAGCTCCACTACCCCGGGGCCGTCTTACCTATCTCATATCTTTATTAACGGCCCAAGGTTAACATAATATGCCTTTTGATATCAACCATTGAGAATACTTTTTAAAGGCACATACATTTGTCGTTCTTTAAATTCATATTCTTTCATTTTCCCTCCTTCATTTCATGAAATTAACGGAATAGAGGAATAATTCCGAATTACTTACACATACCTAGAATATTTAATTAAAATTTTCACTTATGCGAATTGAATAAATTCGACTAGTTGCTTTGAAAATGTTTTGAAATGCAGAGTGCATGTGCTGAATTTTCTACAGCTGCAATCCGGCACTCGTCCCGCTTTGTTTTAATCTGGATTTGAGCGCCGAGCGGTTATTATATTAATTAGATAATAAGCAATCTGAGATTTTGGGGAAGAGGGCTAGAGCGAATTTCCCGCAGACGTCGACCCTTATTACGCAAGTTATGAATACCGAATGCAAGTCGAAATTGAAATTTGAAATTTCCTGCTGCAGCGGCGCTGATATGCGCTGCGGGGGGTTGTGCGACGTCGAGTACTCCGACGAAGCCTCTTTTGCCAGCTCTATATTCAACTAGCTCGGATTGTATATGGGGTTCTTGTCGGTCTAGTTACATAGATAGGATTTGGTACAAATGTGAGAAAATTGTATAAAACAATTCTATTTATCCATATATTAGACTGAATTGAAGTATGTAAATATTTTTAATACTCAGATGAAAACATACTTCTTTAATTTAATTTAATGAATCAGTTACATTTTTAATTAACAGAAATAATCAATGTTGTTTTACTAAAGCTTTTAAAACGTGAATTTTAAGCAGATGAAAAGAGTTTAAAGTAGTTGGCGATATAAAATTTCATGTGCTGCAGTGTTCCTTGATTTAATAAACTTTCCAAATTTTTAGATAAATACTAATAAACAAACACCCTGCCTTAATAAGTCGAATGGTTGGCTTAAACGGATCTTATAGAAGATTTGAAGAGGGCCATCCACTGGAAGACGCCCGCTGAGCTCCTTTTCGGTCTCCGATTTCAAAACTCTATGAAGTGAATACAATACAATCGGATTTCAATCAAAATTCGGAATGTCTACTTATTTATGAAGATCTATGAAGAAACATAGCATACTCGGATATTAAAGGAAAATGTTTTTGTTTATTATGCATGACAATCTATCTTCTACTCGCCCTGAACACAAACTAGACAAAGACTCAGGTAATCGATACAGAAATTTAAAATAAAACCAAAATGGTTGAATAAAATATGAACTTAAGTAATAGATTATCTCTATAATAAATATATAAAATTGAGTTTTAGTTCAATAATCACTAAATAGTTTGGGAAATAAGTCCAACGTAATATGGAGGAAGATAAAAAAGCACTGCGGGTCCTTGAATATGAAGTGGACTATCAAGAGAGGACATCTCTGCTGAGTCTCTTAGGCGTCAGTTACCGAAGCTAAAGAAATATTGATATGCTTGCACAGAATTGATTTATGATGAATCGACCGTGCATTTACACAGCTGGATGTTAATAAATGCATAAAAGAATTGCATCAATTGCTATCCCCCGATTTACACGGTAGATACGTTCTTGAGAAAACCGTGTAAACGACGAAAATTAAAAATTCTCAAGTCAAAACCGTGTAAATCGAAAAGCTTGCAGAAAATGTATAATTTTGCTATTTAACAATTGTGATTTTTTCCAATATTTTTAGGTGTACACAGAAATAAAATGCATTGACAGGTGGTCCCTCCAGAATTTCCCGCATTTTTTCCCTCTGAATTTGACTTTAATCACAGCCGTTAATTTATAATAATCTAAATTATGCACTCACTTGTAATTTACGAATATGGAAAATTAAATCTATCTGAAACTGTGAAACTTTCACTCTAATACAATTTTCCGTAGATAAAACTTTAATTTTATGCGAAGAAATTCAGTGTGCGTGTCAGCAAGTCAGCACATAAGCTCGGGATTCCCCGTGAGATGTGTACACAGCGCACGTGTTCAATGACAGTAGCATTTACTAGAGTGCGATAAAACAAAAAAAAAACTTATTTGGAAAACCGCGTAAAAGCGAAAACGTGTAAATCGTGGGATAGGTGTACTTATATGTTCTACTGAAATGAAACTACATTTGGAAATATGTTTAATATAACGCTGAATACCTAATTTCCCTCAATCAATGAAGAGGTTTAAAATTATAATATGAAGCAGATGGTAAAAGTATTTTATATACAATTTCATGTATTGAAATATTCTTTAATTTAAAGAACTTTCAACATTTTGAAATAAATAATAATAAATCAATAACCAGCTAAAATAAGTTGAACGTTGGCTTTCATGGGATTTACAGAAAAAGATGCACTTCTATAGCTGAAGGTAAAAGTTGTGCGGGCCTTTTGATTAGAAGAGGGCTATCCAGATAAACGCCAGATGTGCCTCGTTCAGTCCCCGATATCAGAAACTCGCTGAGATATATTTACACTGAGTGTATTTGTGAGGGTGCAAACGATCACTTACACAGATTTTAATCCAAACGTAGGAAGCATTTGCATTTGTCTATATATTATACCTATACCTATATATTATATTAGATTTCACTTCATTTAGAAAGACTAAACACAAATTAAGAATTCCCAGGCTATAAATGTTATGTCTGGAAATTCTTAATTATTTAAAAAGAATGTAAATACTAATAAAAATATATAAAATTACTTACCGTTCATCCAATAGCTGATCAGCAAAAACAGTAAAACGCGTCCATCCATTGTTCTGCAAAAAGAAAACAAAATACATTTCATTATTTCGCAAAATTCACGGACGATGCCTTGGGGATATCACCACCAGCGCCCATTTTCACACGTTTGTTCGATAAGAAATTTTCCAACGCTTGAATGCGCTTCCTAGAATACTCGAAACTTGAAAAACTACGAGTCCAACTCTAAGAGATGACGCCTGATAAAAACGCCCCGCGAGCATCGCGCTACCCTTTCACTCCTTTCAAGCCACGTCAATCCTTTCACCCAAAACCTAGTCCCAGTACAGTCAAACTCAGCTAAGCCCAGCTTTTTACATTACTACTTATTTCAAAGTACATACAAGCAAGTAGCTGGCGGCGGTCTGAAAGAGCTTTTGATTTTCTCATGGACTGTTCTTAGGGCACTGCCAAGTTGCTATGGACGCCTAATTCATTTTCATTTTCATAATTAATGAAAAAGTTTCAAGTTTCAACTAGCACTAGCTAGAGGTGGCAAGGTGAATGGGAAGGCGAAATAAGCGTTGAATTACCTGGCAATTTATCAACTCGGATACTTCGCGTAATAAGAAGGCAGCGTGGAATTTTATTATGCACAAAAAGGAAAACATGGCGAATTTTTAACGCAACATAACTCAATGCGTAATCTGCAGCGCGTAAAGTTTTTGCCATCGTGCAAAAGAGGCCCCTGCGTCTTTTTGGCACTTTTTTTCTTCTTCTCAGAGTGGCACGAGTGGCATTAGCGTGTCGTCATAAATTTTTCTTTCTTAAATATCTTCCATAAGAGTTGCATTTAAATTTCTTAAATTTTTATAAAATTATATCCCTTTCATGTTTTAATGATTTTTCAGGGTTATCAGCACTCGAACTACCCGTTCGTTGATAGGAATGATTTAACTGCAGAGAAAAGTTGATACGACGAAGTTTCAGATGTGACTAACTTTTTTATACAAATATTACAACACCTCAACTGAGGTCCATACCTCCAACACTCCCACACCATTCATTTCTACTTCGCACATCCACTCTTCTCGCATACTCTCGGACAATGCGGGCATACCCTGTCTACCACTTGCTCTCTCATCATCCACAAGGTGTGCCATAAAATGCTACCTTTGGGCCCCAAATATCTGGGCACATGTCGCTATTCGTAACAGTACAGAAGGTACCACCTTCTGGGCTCGGACAAAGCACCATCAAATCGTCTACACTTCACAAAAATCACTCAAAACGCTAAATGTGCAAACCATAAATATCTTTCAATTGCAATCTTGCGTCCCAAAAGTTGTCTTTTCTTTCCAATATCTATACTTTCCATTCACCCTGGAAAATAAACAACGAGCAAGCAATAACGGTTGCCAACACTATGTGTGAACTTTGTTCGAGCTTTTTATACAGATATGTTCTGTACAACGATATGTTTGTATACACTTATATTTCACTGATACTACCTATTAAGAATTCGGGCAATCACAGAAAAATATAATACCTTTCTGCATTACTAGGTAGGTCTAACAATAATCATCTGAATATTTGTGAACATTTGAACATTTTTCGGGGAACTTTTGCATATAACTATGTTCTGTGCCATGATATGTATGACTGTGTACCGTATGTATGTCAGTACCTGTGTATAATATAACTACATTTCAAAATTAATGATGTCCAATGGACGATGGATATATGGTGATATTTGGTCGATCCTAACTATAAAGTATATTGACCATTATAGAAATATATGTCACCCCATAATTCATAAATGGACTTAATTCCTTTAAGGTATGTGATATCCGCTACTATGTTGTTCCAGCTTTTGAGGGATTGTGTGAATCTTTTCCGAGATATGTTAACAAAAACGTTCTGTGTTTCACAACGAATACACATATTTCCTGTAAAGGTTGGTTAAGATATGGTGATATTTGGCCGATTTGAACTATAAAGTATGCTCATTAGAGTAAAATAAAATTCGTTCCAACTCTTGAAGTGTATCTGATTCCTCTGATCCATGTTTTGTTCTATTATTCCTTGTTCCAACTATTGAGTAACTCAGTAAACTGAATTTATACAGATATCTGTTATATATTCACTGCGTATCACAAAATTGACGTATTTTGCTTTCAAAAGTTAGAAGAATTTTTTCATGTTATTTCCAGTGTATTTCCATTTAACTTTGAAATCATAAAATTGAACCAGACTAAAATAAAACTGAATTTTATATTAAATATATTTATTATAGATAGATACAAATGAAAGAGAAATATCCGAAATATTCAATATTCTATATGCATTTATTTTGATCATTCATATTTTTATTTATTATAGGATATCATATTGAAATTTGTAATTTGATTAATAAATTGTATATCTACCAACAAAGTGAAGTAATATTTATGTATTACTAGATCTTTATAAGAATAACGTTATTTATTCAAATAAATAATAATAAATAATTAAATTTTATAAAACAGGTGCAGTATGACTCAAAACAACGATCAGTCTTGATTATATTAACTTGTCAGATATTGGGCAACTATACATACATTTTCAATATTAAACAACAATATGTATGTCTCTAGGGGTGGAATTTTGTATGCTTATACAGATGATTAATATACAGTCATAATAACGTTGGGTAATACAATACTAATATTGTACTATTTTTTTAAACTTGGTCAATATCATAGTTTATATTATGATTATTTTATAAATAATAATCCATTGCGAATTTGTCATTTAATATTACTTATATATTCTTTTTGAAAGCTGGCAGAGATAGTAAGTAACGTTAAACCAGTTTGGATTTTAATAAAACATTAAATATTAACTAGGCTTTCCATTGCTTCTTAAAATGAATACTTTATATTTATTGAGAGCACTACTGATGTAGATGATGTCAAAAATAAATATTGTAGTAGCAGAACTGAAAAATTGAAGATATAGGGATTTCTATATTTATTAATCAATTATAAGTATATAAGGGCATTGACATTGTGGCGGCAATCCTTTGCCGCACAAACAAGAAGAGTAAACATCATCAAATTACAATTAACATTAACAAACCATAATCTGCACGTAATCAGCATCCGCCGGGACTAAACATCGAAAATGCTGACACCTCAAAATCGATACGGCGCGATCGAGACGTACGTAATCCGCAGCAAACAAAAGATGGTCGCGTCAGCATTTTCACCTGGTATATATAGTCGACATTTCGTCACCATCAACTGTCAGTCAAACCAAGACTCCGGCCACGACAGCCGTCATCACCTGCAGCACCACCTTCTGCAGGCAGCCATCTTCACCAACCATCATCCAATTTTCACACAGTCACACAGTCATTCAGTCAGCTCTACACCGAAGGCCACCAACAGCGAGTCCGATACCAGCAGCCGCCAGATATTTCGCCGTACCGAGGGTCTTCACCGGGTCCCTCACCGGCCGTCTCCACCGACTACTCCGTCGCCATCAGCTACCAGCTACTAGCCTTCCTCATCTGCCACTTCGACGTCACCCCCGACCTGCCCCGACGACCAGCGCCAGCCGTTCACCTCCACCTGCTGCCTCCCTGGATCTCCACGCTAATCTCCTTCATTTTTATATATTTCATTTCATTTATTGTAGTACAATAAATCCCACAACAAAAAACGATACTAACCATATTTCCGTTGGTGATAGGTCTCCACATATGATATATGCATATGATTCACCAACGAGAAGAGGGGACAAATGTTTTGTGAGGGGGCAAAAAAAAAACGATTAAAAACCAAATTATAGGATTCCAAGAGGATGACTCGGGGCCTTTCGTCATGTTTGTCATGTTTGGCGAATCATTGGCGGTTCCGCTATATAT
The DNA here is from genome assembly GCA_019419845.2 of Weissflogia rhopalogaster. Lineage (NCBI taxonomy): Eukaryota > Metazoa > Arthropoda > Insecta > Coleoptera > Staphylinidae > Weissflogia > Weissflogia rhopalogaster. The sequence continues at coordinate 4,594 of WSZQ02095023.1, read as the reverse complement.
AGGTTAATTTACAATACGTAACTCATGTAGACAAATAGACCTGCAACTTTTCCGTTTTGGGCAGGATTACGTATAATGTAGGTCCTGCATACGTCAGGTTAGGCTGTAATAAAATAATAAATGATGATGCCATAATACTGAAAGTCTGAGAAACATACTGCGGAGTCTCTCCCGTAGGCCCGAAACTGACTCTTGGCTCTTGCCATTCAGATACACATTCAATGTTGAATTAATAGTTTACTAAGATAGTACTTCGGGGTATCACATCGGGGGAGGAGGTTAGAGTCTTTGAGGCAGTTGTGTCTGGTGTGAATTATTCACACACACACAAGCATGCACACTCACACAATTACAATCAGTACTACATAATCAAATCTACACCATCTACGGGATCTGCACGATGTAATAATATACCCGCTATACCGATCAAGATCATTGATTTAAGTTAAATACTCTACTAAATTAAATTCTTCATAGGGATTTCATTTAAAACATCCCACTGATTTTTTCCAATTCCTCAAATTTATTTCGCAGGAATTTCCAGAATTTGATAATGTAAAAGAAATCACTATTTAAAAATACGCCACAGTTTGTTGAGTGAAAACGCTTTTCGCTCTGATTGTGCGCAGCCTGCGAGCGTGTTTTAAGTGCGAGCTTTGAGCTTTGTGAATACAGTCGCGCATATTTTCGCACGTAATTGCTTCGTTATTTGAAGTGTAATTGCGTTCTTTGATCTCCGCAAAACGGACGCGCGTTAAATACAAACATTGCTTTTATTCTCAAATATATTACATTGCAATGGAAACGAATGCTAGCTGAACGACCCTTGGACATAAAACATCGACACGCCAAATATTAATATTCATACTCAGCAATCGTCATTATTGTCAATCGTTTCACGTTATTACATAAATTACTACATGTAAAGTAAGCCATTGACATACAAGTTTTTCTGTTACATAATTTGTTTACATAGGGATAAGAGATCAATATTTTATACTGATCTATTTATGGTCGTACCCTTAACACACCTTTCGTAACTTCTATTATATGATACGCTGTACAACATTTATTCTGAAGACATAGAACGTACTTGTATATAGTCAAACAAAGTTGTTAAGACCTGAATCCACTGGGGGCGCGCGTAAAATCGCCGAGCGCTGGCATCTGTGCTGAATTGGATATGTTCAGAACCGCGAAAGTACCAAGGCCACGCTCGACCAAGGTAGGGATAGAACAGAAGATAGGTGGACTCAAAAGACCACGGTTGTCACAGAGTTACACGCTGGAACTGGGAAAATGATACAAAAGTATCGAAACAAACAAATGTAGGGCTGGACTACCCGTCCAATGTGTAAGTCGGGGAATAAGTTGTTGACACCGCAAAGTTTGGGTAATAACTGAATTTTTATTTACAAAATCATCCTGCGAGTAATTTATAACGGAGGCGGGAAAAGATGCGCAAATATCCTGCGAAGCGTCACCTTACATGATAAATCTCGTGATATAAAAGCTATTGTTTGCGAAAAAAGGACCGAGGCGTACGCTTCACATTAAGAGCCAATGATAACAAGACGCGGTGGTGGAGAAAAGCAAGGAAAAAATGGACCGCCATCTCCATCTAAGAGCGCTTCTGCATCTTTTGCGCATCTTAGTGCCTGGTTGCCGATCCATAGCTGGCTTACACCGACAGATGTAATTGAGGAGGGCTCAAGTCTGACTGAAAAAAAAAAGGAAAATGGATGTATCCATCGACAAACCATTATATCGGCCGTACTCGCGTATATTAAAAATCAGGTATTGATGCGTTCGGTGAGAAATATTAATTAACTCGACGGGTATAACGTTGTATAACGTTTAAGACATGAATACCGTGGATGTATTCAGTTTTCTAACATATATCAAGCGTTGGCATTTAATTAATCATTGCCTTTTTTTACAGCGGAACTGTCGGAGCGACTCACGGCTGGCATCGCGTCGTTTACGTTTTTTCTCTGTTGATTGTGCAATAATTCCCCGGATTTTACGCGACGTTTTCTGATTGATTGCTGTCTTCTAACAAGTGTAAAATTTAATTATATTTGAGGATGTTTTAATTTCGATCAATAAATCAATTTTTTACAAAAATAATATTGTATTTAGTCCAGCGACCCATCGACCATGCTGGTCCTTCAGCCATGCTTTATTGTTTTTATGTGTATATTACATGTTATTATCGTGATTGTCATGTGATGTTGTTGTTGTTGTTAATCCTTCTGTTGAATTGTTTTTTTATATACGGATTCTTGTTGTATGTGAGTGTTTAGTTGATATGTCAGTATATACTATTATATACTAAATACTATTTTATTGGCAAGAACTAATTTCATAATAAATTAACTTTATATTACACTCTCCTGCATTTAAAAACTCCCCGTGAGTTACAAACTTACTTAAACGCGTTTAAAACACGAACTTTTATTAACTATAAATCAAAAAATCTCAGCAATAAAATTCTACAAAACAATGAAATAAAGAACAATCGGATGTAATTTAAGCTAAAAATTGAATCCGATAAACCAAGAAACTCCTGTTTATTACACTTTTCATTTATGTTCACCTTCATTCATTCCGTATTCTAACAATATGAGAAATCCTCACAAAAAAGAGATAGAAAAAAGCACGAAACGCTGGAAAACATCCAAGTTGATTCATGCTCGGCTCTCTCCGACCAGGGTCTTGCAAGACGCGATTTTCTCGCCCTGGTTATTTGCCAAAAAATTTCGCCTACAATGTTTCGCCTGCCGCACAATAACAGAAAACCGTCCCCGCCAGTTTTCCGAAGCGCTGGTATTTTTTTCATCTCATTGCATGCGGCGTGTTTCGCACCGCTATGCTTCATTTGCTCGTTGGAAGATTTTTCTGCTGGCTTGCGACTTTTGCAACTTGATTTTCCTGCGACAACGCGTTAACCCCACAACTAGATACTACCGCTACATGCGACTGATGCAACATAACATGTAGCAGGACGTATAAAAATGCCGAAAAATAAAGAAATATATTTCACGCTGTTTTATTGTATTAAATTCTTCTCGTAGAAGCAAGTAAGGAACGCTATGGTGGTTGTCCAACTCAAACTCTGCGAGTTCTTCGAGTGGATGTCGGAGGCGTTTGCTTTGTTTGTCGTGTACTTTCGGAACAACAGCATACTGCAACAACACCAAAGTGCTGCTAGTTTTGTGTTTTAATCCAGCGTTTTGCGAATGTTGGAATGTATGCAAACACGCAAATAGTTTGAGAACTCATTATCTCACTTAGACAGCATACTTCACACTTTCTTTGTTTTGCGCAACTGGTTTAGTTATTTCAAGAAAGCGTGTTCTTAAACCAACAAAAGTTTATACAATTGTTGAAATATATTATTTACAAAAGTTTCAGATATAAAACAGAATGACACTTATAAAAAATCTTACTATACCATTGTTTAACATCAAAATATCCACAAGATAGAGCAAAATTCAATTCATGTAAAAAATACGTAGTATTTGATTTTTTCATAAATCGGCCAACATACCAATAATGATAATTAAAAACGAATGTATTTTCATTAAAATTAATGACGCTTTCTGATCCTTTCCGCTTCCATTTCATATTCCGACCATGTATTTTTTTTATATCGGCTGGCCTGTGTTTATTTCATTTTATTCCGTTCCGACTTATTTTACGAATGTATCATAAAAAGACCAACCGCAGGAAAAAAAAATTCACTCCACTCATGCTGTCCATGCCGTGGAGAATATAATGGAATTGAATTGTGATGATTCGGGTGGGGCAGGATCGCCAGGTATGCGAAAAAGCGAAATTAATTTCGAAAAGGTGAAACTCAGCTCCTCTACCAACAAAAACCCGGCGCCTCCACCGGAGTTGAAACACAGTAGGTGGCATTCACAATACGCTGTTCCGCTAAACATAAGCTCAATACTACACATGTGCTTGCTCAATATTCGTACGTTTGAATCCATTTGTATCCTGGAGGCGGCAAGGGATAAGAAGGAAAATAGAAATGTATTCAATAGGAGTGTATTCAGTAGATGTAATAAATATTACTACCTTTCACTTTCTTATGTAATATCGAGTTTCCTATTTTACTTTTGTTGGTGAAGCTGATAGAAAAATGGAAAAGATATTCTACAAATATCTCTTTAAAAGCCGATAAATTTTTATTGGACGTCAGACGTAGGGTATAAATTTCACGTCAATCAGTTTAAGAGAGTATAAATTTGATTGGCCTTTGCGGCAGAGTTAATTATGCTGATGTTGATCGGGATTAAGTAATTAAATTGTGCGAAGGTTAAGGTGAAGGATTCGATTGTCTCCAATAAGCACTTAGCGAAATTAATAGCTCAATCAAAATTTAATTATCGTAATTTATTGATCAATTTAGATCATCGTTAATAGCATATTATACTATAATATAATAAAAATACACATTTTAGTTACCAAGGAAATTATAATATAAACATAACATCAATAATATTACATATATTTGAACATATTTTGTTTGACTCGTGGGGATTATATCGAATTGTTATTATGAATGACTGAATCGAAGCTC
>WSZQ02095012.1:0-12428 GCA_019419845.2 Weissflogia rhopalogaster | reverse complement strand
AATCGGAGATAATGGCCTGGAGATATTGCGGGACCTCCAGAGCGCGAGTCGCGTCCATGATGCAGCTTCGTGAAGCGGTGTTGAACGCGTTCTTCACGTCTAGTGTGATTCATGCGCATAACTTCCGCTTGTTCCGGGTATTGTTCCGAGCCCTGGTAGCCACATCAATAACGATTTCTATTGCGTCCAGGGTAGAATGACCCTTACGGAATCCGTACTGCTGAGGGGATAGTCCGGATGAGCCGTCCAGGTAGGATAGCCGCCTACCAAGGATAGCGCGCTCAAATAGTTTTCCGATGGTGCTTAGTAGGCATATGAGGCGATAGTCATGTGGTCGGGTATATACGTACTACACGTACAAAAACGTTTCATTCAATTTGGTGTTGAACTATTGGAACACTCCCCTTGTTAAACTAGCAAATGGTTAACATTGATCTTTTTTACATTGCCTTTAAATTTAGAAGAAACGCGCAAGTAGTTTCTTTATATTTAAACGGTGTTTAACCAAGGTCACTTTAAATTTCCTTCCAGTTATTACACCAAAGCGTAGACATCGTAGAAAAACGACCAAATGGCACCAACACAAACTACCAAAACGGCGGCAGTCTAATCCTCAAATGTAAAGACCTTCGCATCCTCCAGCTCGACATCGCCTCCACTGAAGAATTCCTAAACGTGTACGCCTCAATCGAACGTCTCTCCAACCTCGACAGCCCACTCTCACTCTATCCCTTCTTCTATCGACCAATGTACAATATCATCGAGGATGGCCACACGATATTCACACCAGAGATAGAATTCGCCAAACTTTTGGCGAGCGACGAATGGCGTATATCAACAATTAACAAGGATTATACAGTGTGTCCGTCGTACAGTGCTAATTTGATCGTCCCGAAAGCAATTGATGATGAGACGATTCTTGCAGCTGCGAACTTTCGCGATGGAGGCCGATTTCCAATCTTAAGCTACCGCCATGAAAATGGTGCCATTTTACTGCGAAGCAGCCAACCCTTGATCATCAACAATCGTCGCTGTCGAGCCGATGAGAAGATCCTCAATCATTTTCTAGGGGTGAGTAAGAAGGGTTATCTAATCGAAACGCGCTCACCTAATATGGTAACTGGGTGTAAGGCGAAGGGTGGGGGTACGGAACCGGATGAGCATTACCCACAATGGCGACGGATACATAAAAATCTAGACAAAATCGCGAATTGTAAAGGGCTGTTGTTAGATTGCTTTCAAAAATTTATGGATGCTTGTAATGATACGACATGCTCACCTGACAAGTGGATATCAAGGGTGGATAACAGTAATTGGTTGAGTTTGATTCAGAACACGTTGAACGCTGCCTGTTTTGTCTCTCAGTGTTTGGACAGAGAGGGCGCTAGTGTCTTAGTGCATGGATCACATGGTCTTGACTCCACCCTCTTGGTGACGTCGATAACTCAGGTTATACTTAATCCTGATTGTCGTACAGTAAGAGGTTTACAGGCTTTGATCACCCGAGAGTGGCTGCAAGCTGGCTATCCGTTTCAAACGCGACATGGCAAGTTTTGCTACTCGAGCGCGAGAAATAAAAACCAACAGCCTACGTTTTTATTGTTTCTGGACTGTGTACAGCAGTTACACTATCAGTTTCCATGTAGTTTCGAGTTTACTACACAGATGCTGATTATTTTATTCGAGCATAGTTACTTTAGTCAATTTGGCACGTTCCTGGGGAATTGTGAGGCGGATAGAGAAAAGATGGAAGTGGCTAAGAAGACTACAAGTTTGTGGTCGTATTTGAATAGGCCCGATGTTCTAACCTCACTTTTGAATCCGATTTATGAGCCGAATAAGAGCGCCATCTGGCCAAGTATCGCAGCAGTGAGTTTGAATATCTGGAGCGAGTTGTATCATCGGTGGATTATTGATCAGAGTCATCAGAAGAAAGCAATGTCGAGAATTCACACTCTGGTGCAAAATGATAAGAAGATGAGGAGTAAGGTGGTGAAACTCAGGGGGGAGCTAATGGATCTACATAGAAAATACAGTCAACTGAATGGAGAGTTGGATGATGAGATATCACAGTCTAATTAAATACTTTTTATTTTGAAGTGATTTTAGTAAAGGATGGAATATGTTTATCGCCACCGAGCACATTGGACATGCACGCCACACCAATTGATGTTCAATATGAGTGTTTTTTAAACAGCAGAAATTCTATTGCGCATCAAATTGTCAAATCAAAATTTTCCTTCATTTAGTTTGTAATAAATCAGAAATATAGCATTTCTAGTCACATATTTCAGAATTTGCATATGTTTTACACTGAATGAATTAATTGATTGTAAATGAAGTGAGGAGATATAGTGTTGTATTGCATGAGCTTCAAAGAAATGTGCTAGGAACACTTAAATGATATTGAAATAAATACTTTAATGGCTATTTTATGAAGTGTTTGTTACTCACCATTAAGTGAAAATCATTTTGAAGTATTCACATGTGATTATTGCGTCGGCCATCTTAAAATCTACACATTTTAAGTTAATTTTTTTCCCGTAAATTTACGGTCATGAAAAATATTCTGTCGTATGTAGGATTCCATGTACTGCACTAAACGTTTTCCAAACCATTCTTTGGAAGGACTGATTCAATTTATAATAGTTTCTATTGAAAAAATAGGAAGGGAAGAAGAGGAGAGGCAAAGTAGAGTTAGCCGTAGCACATATAACCCGATATTTCAGAAAGTCGTCCAGGTGATCGAGCGAAGACCACGGTACTTCGGAGACAAGAGCATGTCCCGGATTGAGAGAGTGACTCTGGCAAGGGCGAGATGTGGGTTGGAGGAGAGAGGGCGTAAGGGGTGGATGGGGCCCGGGTATACCCGTTGTGTGATATGTGGGAAGGGCATGGATACCTGGAAGCAACTGGCAGGGGAAAGTGACGAGGTGAAGGAAGGCAGGGGAGGAAATCGAATAGAGGTGTGGTTGGAGGAGACACGGAAGGGGTTAGCGTCAATCACCACATTGATAAATTGAAGAAGGAGGAGGAGAGATGTATGAGATTAATATTATTGTTGAATGTGCATAGAATGGTTATTCTGGTGATTTAATTGGGTTTGTGTTATTATTTGAGTGTGTTTTTATTTGCTATTATTTTTCGTATTGAATTTTCTTGTCGTCGGATTGTAAGGGCATATATAAATATGCATTATACCAGTTTTCCAGACTGGACTAGCAGTGGCATACCAATGACTCGCGTGTCAGTTAATGACCCACGCAAGTTTTGGACAAGCACTCTTGTTGCCAAGAGCCATAAATCAGCAAGAAGAAGAAGAAGCACTCTTGTCAAAAGAAAATATAGCGGGAACCCTCATCGTTCCACATCGGCATTAATGACACACTACAATATATAGAAAATTTGACCCAGGACTTCAAAAGGTTCGCTATCACTCACTGCACCAGCACCTTCGAATAATCACGGCCCGGGTCAATACCTGACACACGCGTAATGTCATAACATTATCACACGAGTAGAAAGGACCGGCGTATATATTTTATCCAGGGGAACGTCAAAGATCTTATTTATAAGTGGAGGGGGCAGGTTTAAGAAGTGTTTAAACGACTGCATTACGCTTTGAACTGCATTAGTCGTTTTTATAGCGACGTCATCTATCGAGGCTCCTGCTTATGATTAGGCTGTGAAGACTATGGTTTTTAAGAAATTCTTATTTCTTGCAACTTGCACCCTCTAAAAAGCATTTCAAATTTCATTCAAAGTTTTATCCAAGATAAAACTGATGATAAAAACGATTTACTCACAAATATTAAATTTCATTTTTATATTTAAAACTATACATATTCGCAAAGTTTGTACAGACAACAAAACATACGCGCTCACCAACTTAACTGCCCCAACAAAACAAAAACACAAATAGAAACTCGTGTTGTGTTTAAAGCTTTCATTGTATTCCACTCGACCGTGTGTCAATTGGTAAAATCCTAACCAATGTTTACAATCTCAGGTACGCCGGACTAAAATAGTACACACATGTTTGTATCGTACGTTCTGTAAAGCTCGTATCTATTCTTGGAAACGATAACTAACTACGCTGGGGGCAGTGCAGGTGACGCGTCTACGGCAACGGGCACGAATTGAAATACAACGGAGAACTGTTCGGCACCTAGACTCCGTGCCAGCCATTCATTCTTCAACACTGCCATCTTCAGGCTGTCGACGTTAAACTTGGCGTTGTAGTTGGTGTGTACTGCTCTGCCCATGCCTTCCAGAACGATCAGATCTGCCTGTTTGATTGCCTCACATAAATCTATAAACAAATATTATAATTCACATAGACATCAAAGATAATGCATGAAAATACATTTTTTTTCAATTTACGGATATTTAAGCTATACAACTAGGGATCATCTTGACAAATATGCTATTTTGGGTTAAAGAAAAACACATATGTTGACTAGGCTTGTTTTTCATTAGGCACAATTAGGTTACATCATTTTATAAAAGAATATGGTCACTTGAACCTTTAGTGGATACCGTCTTAACCTTACATTTTAACAGAGTGTTATATATCTAAAGTAATTACGGTAAACAATGTTTGAAGTTATTTAGGTCGCGACGTTTTTTGACGGCACCTTCTTCTACACTTTTATCAAGAGTTCTATTTAAAAACATTATGTCACTAACAATTTGTTTTGGCATAATTTAAGTAATAAACGATTAGTGTTTCAATAGATTAATATATCTGGTGAGGTTAGAAAGACGAAAGAGACTCGACTAGGCGAAAGTACAAGATTATGACAGTTCTTGATAAACAAGGTTATGACAGTTTTTGATAAACAAGGTTATGACAGGCAATTGAGGTTAATACATACCTTTATCTAAATTACTGAGATCCAGGCAAGGGCCATCTTGACCATTCTGCATCGCCCGCAATGTACTCTTCTCCAAAGCGCCACGTATAACCTCACAAAACTCACTAGCTCGCCGTAGACATTCACCCAACTCCCGATGTGTGATATCATTAAGCGCTGGCGATGTATTACCGGAGAGTATCACCTCCGTGTCCATCTTCAGCAGCTCCCTGACGAACGGCAACATGCCGAGGACGAAATCCATGCCGGCGTTGTCAACGAACACGACGGCCATCTTGTATGGTTTACTCTACTCAAAATTGAGAATACATTTCGCATGTTTAGGAAATGATTCATACGTATTTACTATTACTTATTATGTAATCACGTAATTATTATGTAATTGTGAGTGTGAATTACTTGTATGTGCTGCACCCAGGCGCTGAGATCGTCACGAAACCACGGCCGCTGCTGGATGAGCTGCATGGCTTGCTGCAAACCAAAGTTATCAGAGCTATCTAAAATGTCAGTCACAGCCTTAGCACCCCAATCGAACACGTTGCCGGCGAGCACGCCCGTGCCAATCTCCAGCCAGCGCGCATCGTCGTCGGCGGCGAGCGCGTCAACGCGCTGCAGGCGGCGCGGCAGGTCGGCGAACGCGGCCGCCGTCTCGCGTTGCTTCTGCAGGTGCCATGCGTCGCTGAAGTTGTGTGCACGCAGCGTGCGCTCGTTGAACTCGAGTAACGTTCGTATACTCAACGGTTTTAATATACTAGAACAATTTCTTTTTGCAAATTTTACAAATACATTTAGGTTGTAGTTGATGACATGACGGTTGAGGTTAGATCAGGGATATTGGATGACATAAGCATATTCGTGTTAGGCAACCTCTTGAGCTTATTCGCGTGTGCTTTTAACAACAAGACTAAAGTAAAAGCAAATATATTCTTATGGTTTAATCATTATTTTCATATTTAGATAAATCACTAATAATTGTGATTGGTTTTGAGACCGAGAGCCTTTCAAAATTTCTTATGCACAGCTCAGTTACTGTGCAGCGTGCGGAAAAGCAGCTTTTCGGTGCCTACATTCGAAAAATGTGTTTATTACGAAAAAATCAGAACGAAACAAGTCCTAGATTTGTAACTACTAGATGTCATATGTCAAACAAAACATCTTTCTCTATGCAACCAATAATACAATAAAACAAAAATTGCCTACTTACTTAGGATCAATCCGTAACTGTTCTATTAATTCCGTGAAACTATTGAAACACTTTTTGGCCACTTCGGTGGCCTCTGGATAGTTTGGATTAAGCACACCCGCCTTATCGATGAATTTCTCGACCATTTTCTGCAAGCAGGTGAACCAATATTGTCTCTGTTTGTCATCATTGATCAGATCAAACGTGTCCGGCTTGTAACTTTGTGGATCATCCAATAAGGGACACACAGCTCTCATCGTTTCCACCATTATTCGATCGCAAGATTAACCTCGACCCTCGGCCTATGGCAACAAACAAAAAACATAGATTAGTAATTAATCACATTAATAATAACCAAACAAAATTATGCGTGTGAATACTACCAATATGCAAGTTCGTTATAAAAGTAGCGAATTTCTCTCAGAAAATGCGCGTTAGACGGTGGCTAATCAGGTGATCAAATGAACAAAGTCTACTCAATGCAGCAGCCTGACGGTGGAGATAACGCAATTATGGGTATAGTTTTCTAACGCTTGTTTTTCTAACCTTTTCATTGAGATGTATGTTTTGCGGTTCCTCCGGTCGACATTGGGTCGTTATTTACAAACACGTCGAGTTAGTCAAGTGATCAGAGATACTGTTGACAACTGGATGAGTCCTTGGCCGGGGTTAACAGCTGTAGGTCTATTTAAACTATACAAATTCGCACAATTTGCACATTTTACGCTGGTTTCGTTGCGTGACACTTGGATGTTCGGTCGGTAGTGTCTTGTTATTTGTATGTTTGTCACAAATAGGATGATGTTGTTTACTGTTTGTTGGATTTTGTCGTGATTTTATCGCGGCTTATTGATATTGATAGGAAGCGATAGCGGTTTTTGTACCGGTCGTCGTGAGTGATTTTTTTTTCAGTTATGGTTGTTATGACCTACTCAAGGCTGTTGTTAAAACAGATGATTTGTATGTTGGGTTACATAACTTTAAATAATTTTAATAGACAGGACCGAATTAATTTTTCTTATTCACATTTAAACCTCCAATGATATTAAGTAAAGAATGGAACATCATTTATTAATGTTTAAAAATTAATTATTTGTTCTTAATTAATTAGATTTACTCCTATTTTCATAGTTTAAAATTTAAATTTTTAAATAACTAAAAAATACTTGCGAAGTCACCAAAGTTCATTAACCTTCCTCATAATACCTCTTCGCGAGTTTGAGTTAACTTAAGGCTGGTACCTGCGTTAGTCATCTGGTAAATTTCACAATAATAACGTCGTTTTAAGTGTCCAGAAATTACTCCATCAATTTTCAATCAAACATGTGTGTAAAATCAATTAAATCGTTGATTACTTTCTTAATTGTAAGTTCAGTAACTTTTGCTGATGCAGATGGTATGCATTTTACATCTAATTTGTTGTTTTCTTCCACTAATTGTGAATTTTTAGAAATTTTCGAATCGGATTTGGGCGAAGATATGAAAATTGGCCTCGCAGATGGAGGTTATAAAAGTGTCAAGCTCAAATGCGGTCCGAATTCGATGCACATCAAGTTGGAAACCGACGAAGATTTCGATGGAGTTATTTATACGCGTGGAAGTTTTCATGAGCAAGATTCACCTTGTTTCCTCGACGCTGGTAAGAATTCTTACAATATAGAGATAGTTAGACAACTAACTATACGTAGGATACATTATCAGAAACATCCAGAGAGAAACGTTCCTTCAATATGGTTTTCGACCTCGACAAGTGCCACACAAAAAAGGAGGGTAAAGTCTACTCCAATGTTCTTGTTCTACAACATGATAAGGAGCTGATAATGCCGGGGGACGCTGCGTTTAATCTCGAATGTGATTTTGAGAAACCGATTGAGGTTACGTTACAAGCGAATTTGAATAGGTTTGTCTTGAATATCTAATTTTTCCTGTTTACCTCCTTCATCTAACTAACCTAACATAGGCAAAAGTAACTTAATCTAACCTGACCTAATGAAAGTTAACGTCTAACTTAACCTAATTTGCTTTAACGTACCCAAACATAAGGTGACCAATGTTATATTACAAACCTGATGGAATTGTTCATTTTGTGTAACGGGTATTGTCCGGAAGGTGACATGGGCTGGCAAAATGTCTTAAAAGACTTTGGAGGAATGAAGCCCCTAGGTATATGCGTGGGGTCCCTCTTTTATAAAGGATGTCTCAAGATTTCTTGAAATTTTCGCAACTTGAAAACATATCGCCTTCGTTTGGGAAGGGGGTTACTCAAGTTCCAATTCCAATTCCTCCCGATTCAGATATGCGTCCATTAATCTTGGGCGATCAACGCCACTAGCACTGCGACCAGCTTTGATCTATTGTGCATCAGATATGCATGACTAATGTTTAATGTCTCCGGATATTTGGTCTTTTATACCCATCACTACCGGCGGGTGCCCCTTACTATATTGGGACTGGGACTTGTGTATAGTGTGCCTAATGGGCATTCGCCATTGCCCATGGAGAATCCTCTGTTTCCGGCAAAGTTCCAAACTCCTAAACTGCACATAACCCCAGCCTTCCGCTCACACCTCTGAAGGGAAATAACACACCTATCCTCGCCCAACTTCACCTAAGCTCACCTAATCTAACCTAACCTAATTAAATATTACTTAACCTAAACCTAGGCCTACATCTAAGTCTACAATCACATTTTTTCTTAACATAACCTATCATTTTCAGCAGGGAATCATCCAAAGCCGTCTCCCGAATCAGCCTGACCGACGCCGATCCAGGAAAGAAAGTAAAACGTCCCAAACGCGCCCTAACCTCACACGACGAAGTAATAATCACTCCAGCTTCAGCGCGGACGCTAAGTAAGGACGAACTCTAGTCAAATGTCTAAAGTCATTTTTACTAAATCACATTGCAGGTATTTAACATAAACGTAATACAAATGCGAAAACATCAATACAAATAAATACAAAATACGCCGTTATTTTTTAATCCTCTCGCACTTAATGTAATTAATAATAAATCGGCTAGAAACATAAATTTGGCGCAACGTCAATTAAACATGTTGGTAAGTTTGCTCAGCTTAATGTGATTCGGTTCGTCTGGCTGCTGCTTGACACCAATGCTAGGTGGCGGTGGTGCAGGCGGTGTTGCCACTTCTGACTTCTTACTGCACCAGCTATGTATCATGGGTGACAGGAGGTCTTTGTCGATCGTCCGATTCCGATTGCAGCCGGTGATCGCACTTACTAGCATGCCTACCAGGAGGGCGGAGAGTGCTCCCAGGGCAGTGTAGTACATGTACGATAGGCGGTAGAGGAAGAACACGTCGGAGGAGTCTACGGGGGTTTGCTGAAGTGCGGATTTAGCGATGGCGACGGAGGAGTATTCGGCTAGCCAATCGGTGTTGCATCCTGAGATTGAGACGGGTTTCACGGGAAAGACTATCTCTTTGGCGGCAATTTTTACTTGGGTCCCGATTGAGGCCCAGGCGGTTAGAAATATCGAGAGGATGCCTCCAGCTAATGCTCCCTATGGGGTTTGAAAATATTTTAGTACAGTGTTTGTAGGCAATTCCCTGACACTTTCTTGGACCAGAATTGGCTTGGTACAAGATTAGGGTCTGATTGATAATGAAAGTGCTTCTTTAGGAAGGTTAGAAGTTCCCGGGGAATGACTATGATTACCATGGTTAGTTCCCCTGTAGATCAGATCAGATAGATCAGGGATTTAGGAAGTCGGAAAAGATGTCCCGCTTTCTACTCCATGGTCTTTTAACTTGTTATAAGAATTATCTATGCCTTCCAATTCCTCTAAGTCAGTGATCGGCAACTTGCAGTTCATGACCAACATACGGTTCTTTGGTTGGGAACCTGTGGCTCCTCAGATATCTGGGAGTTTCCCGCTCTTTGCGGTACTAGTTTTCAAGGAGAGAAGTCCCCTCCAAATTGCGTTTCAAGTGGTTATCGACCACTGCTCTAATTAGTTGCGATTTAACAGGAAAATAGGTTTCATAGAAATTTACATGCTTCCTTTCACATTTCATTGAAAATTTAAAGATCCCCATTAAAATTAATGAGCGCATAACTACCGATTTCTCTTAAATCAACTTACTGATGGATTGGCAAAAGGAACAAGCATTCCCAACGTGAAGATCCCCAAAAGTGGTCCAGCTGTAATTGCAGACATGCTAACAGCAGCCTGAATCAAGGTTCCCATCTTCTCCACTAGGAACACTAGTCCAACGCAGATAGCCCCTACTATTACCACTATTACTTTCATGAGAAAACTAGCCCGATCCTCTGTTAATGGCTTATTCACATTCGGTTTGATGAGGTCCTCGAAGATCACTCCAGTCATGGAATTCAAACCCGTGGACATAGAGCTGTAATTATTATGTCAAGATTCCTTACGAGTACATTTAGTAGAAGTGCTTAGTTGTAAGTGCTGTAGTTTATTAGACAAACTGCTTACCTAAGAGCTGCACTAAAAACGCCACTAACAAATAATCCTGGAAGTCCTGGAATGCTTGTGGCGATCTTCATGACAAAGTACGGAAGGAGTTGGTCTGATTTGCCGATGGAACCACGTGTTACTGGATCACAGTCATGATAGGAGGCGTAGATCAGAAGGCCCATGTAGCAGCACATGCAGAGGAGGGATGCTATGCCGATTACCAAGATGAAAATTGTTCTGAAGAGGACAAAACGGCTTTTAGTCACAATCATTATTGGTAATTTTGAGTTGATATTTTTGAAATTCTATACTGGCGGAGACCCTTTCTATACGGGGACCTTAGGCACATAAACAGTGTACCTAATCCGATAGTAGTCCAGTTGGTAAGATAGCGTCATTCCCATCGATATAAGTCACCAGTTAGCAGCTTACTTTACTGACAACATGATCTATTGCCTGCCTGCTTTGCGACTATTGGCTAAGAATGTAAAATGGGCAACTTACATGCGTGCTGATCTCAACGTAGGCATTGCCAAACACCTTTGTACCATTGCCTGATTGATGGAACAACTCGCCAGCCATGAGAAGTAGTTACCAATGGCTACCGTCCAAAACGTATGCCGAATAGTAGGATCCCAATCCATGCTGAAATCAGATATGACAAATGAGGACATCTTATGAAACAGGGGTGGAGTTGAGACTTTGCTTACTTGAAAAATTCCAAGCGCTCACCCTCGCCACTAATACGCCAAACTTCCGAAACGCCACCAATTGATATCGTACCCATTATGACGACGACAATCAATGCACCAAACATGACTACAGTTTGTACTGTGTCTGTCCATACTACTGCTTTTAAACCACCCTAAAAATACGAATCATGTATGAATTTTAAAACTATACATTTTAAAACTATAAAATTTTTAAAACCATATTTTTCGTTCTACTTTTATGCTTTGGTCAATTCCTTCCATCTAATTCGATTCTCAGCCAACCTTTTTCCTTCACTTACAAGGAGAGTGTTCCAATTGTCCTCCACCAAATTGAATGTTATATTATTATTTGTTAAATATATAATTTGAAAAGAAAAAAAAAGTTTGCAGGCAAAACTTGAACCCGCGAACCTCGGATCAGAAGGCAAATAACTTAATAAACGCTCGACAAACTCAGAAATAGACGGAGGGCTGCGCGAGTAACTCACGCGGAGACAGTTTTTAACGCCCATTGGCGCATTTACAATCCTCAATATTATCAAGTAACGATACTACATTTATATTATTGGGTCGTGAAGAACATTCTTCCACATTGGTGACCCCGACGTGGTCTCGAACGTACCGTTATCTAAAGCCCGAAGTAAGTCTCGCGTAGTGAATTTGTTATTTCGCGACATCATGGCCACGCCAGAAACAGCGACACCGGAAGCACCTCCTCAACAAGCACAATCGGCAAACACCGTGTGTCACATGACCTTAGCGAATCTGCGAACCTCAATTAGTGGACATCTGTGCAGAGAAGACAACTTGGAGGTCTGGTTCGGTTTGTTGGAATCACAATTCCGCATGCATCAGGTAAATGACAGCAATACTAAATTCAGTTCCACATTAAGCTGTCTGTCACCAAGTCTCGCACGAGAAGTGAACGACTTGGTGATCAACCAACCTGCGTTACAACTGAGGAATGCGTTTTATGTAACGTTGAGACGAGAGATCTGTCAACGTGGTGTAGTGAAAAGTAAACTGCTTCAAGTAACAACAGAGTTTATTACAAAGTAACAAGTGTAAGTGCCGAACATTGCTGGCCGCGTAGACGTAGACCAAAGAGAAGACGTTGTGTTCGTGAGTGTGATCGAGAACCAAGTGAAAGAAGTTAGGAAAATATTAGAAGTTCAGAGCTGCTCTTGAGGGGGTTGAAGTTTGGAGGTT
>WSZQ02094991.1:0-12438 GCA_019419845.2 Weissflogia rhopalogaster | reverse complement strand
CCCTGTGTTTCGAATATGTAAATCTTAGTTCAACCCTGATAGATTTTGCCCTTTTGTTTTGATCATAGGTTTGTATGTGCGAGTAAAAGTGCATTTCACAGTGTAGTGTAGTGTATGACTACCAGTATACGTTCATTTGTTTGGAAATGCTTAATTACTCATGGAATAGCCGTAGAGAATCTGGCATAGACGAATGTCATTTGAATAATTATGTTTTTTTTTTGTTATTGCTACTGAAATTATGAATATGTGAATAAACTCAAAATCTTTCATGCGTTTTTTTCGGAAAATTGTTTAATAACTTCCTTAATATTGTTGATCCGGCTTATATTTTTGTCCAAAACCGTTTAGAATCAACCTTCTCTATTGTGTATTTTTTGGAATAACTTTCGTGGTTATTTAAATAATAATAATTTTAATTTTGTTTTCTAAAAACGAAATCGATTTTATCATTCTTGAACTTTCGATATTCGTTCTTCAAATACTTTCTTAATATTCATTGCATTTGTTTGACATTTTCAGAATATATTTAGAATTTATTTGTTTATAATCTGCACTTTATAGCATATAAATATATTTATTGGATTTTAAGTAATGAAGAATTAAATTTGATAGGAATGAACCATCATTAATGTTTTCACTTTTCCTAGAAAAATAGCTATAACCTTCGCAATTTTGGTATAATTAACTTGAAATTTTCAAAATGCCTTCAAAATTAACTGCATTTTCATACACAGTTTACAGAATTTAAACATTTTGGATAGTTTTTGAACAGTACTTAATTAAACTTTCTTAATTAAATTGTCTATAATGAAGAAAAATGTCAAATGTTCTCTCTTCAAAGTATCACTGCAATTCTTCCAATTTTAGTAAAATTTTCATATAACTCTCAAGATATACTGAGTATTAATTATTTTATCTTGTTCAATTTGTGAAACAATTATATTTTTAATAATGTTTGAGTAATAATCAATTTAAGTTTGCAGTATTAAAATAACATGATGCTATATAACTAATTTTATAACTATTCGAATAAGTAACTATAACTTCTGCAATTTTAATGCAATTAAATTGAAAATATCAATATATATTAAAAAGGAACTACACTTTAATATGTGTCTATTATAAATTGAATATCTTTCATAGGTATCTAGTAATCTTCCATCAAACTTAAACTAATTTGGAAGATATACTACACTATCAAGAACAAGCTATAACTTCTTAAATTTTACAATAAAATACATGAAATAATAAAAATCTATTTTCAATTAATTACATTTTAATTCGCAAGTAACTGTATTAAGTCTTCTACCTTAGTTTTCAAAAAATATTCATTTACATTCCTGTTGGTAGGAAGAAATTATTACAACTTTATTCTGACTTTATTCTGAATTTGTGTAATTGCACATCAGATAGTCATTCCTTAGTTAGTCCTAAAATTTCACACAAGATTAAGAAATAACCATGGTAATCACAGTCATTTCATATATAAATGTCTTTTAAATAATTAATGTTTTTGTCTTAATACTTTTTGTTCCTTTTTTCGTTCAGTAAAACACCTTATATTTCCATAATTTTTCATTGTGTTAGTATCAAATATACAATTTTGAATCGTAATAACATGAATTTGAATAATTACTGAATAGAAGCTATATATTATTTACACTTTTTGATTAATTCTCAATTAAAGACGAACGAAAGAAATAGTAAAACGAATTGCAACAATTCTAGCCTAGGAAATGTTTAATTACTCATCAAAGAGTGGCGCGATTCTTCTGAAAATTTCACAGGAGATTAAGAAACAACCATAGCGTCATTTAGTCCATACATGGTTTGTAAATATTTAATGGTTAATGTTTTATGACTACTGAAATATCATAATTACAAGTGAAAAACAGTTTTTTCTTGTGTATTCGGGACTTCTTTGATTTATTTAATTATAATTCTACTAATTATGATGCAATCACTGTACAACTTTTGAAGATGAAAAAGAGATAAATTCTAAGTCGTAATAACTTTGTTCTATTATTATATCTTCAATAGTTTTACGTTTTTGGTCTGTCAAAGTTTGATCTGAAAAAGAGACAATTTAAAGATTATTTTTTGAATTTATTTATAATCTGTTTAATTACCAAGACACCTAGCAAACTCTTGAAAATTAAATAATTAAAGAGTATTAAGAATTAAATTGTCTTTAAAACTGTGTTTCACTGAAGTTGATTGGACTTATAGTTTTGAAGTTATTAGCCCTTAAATTTAGGGTTATTTCATTAATGAAAAATTAAAATAAACGAAGAAAGTGAATGACTAAAAAACTTTTATAAAATAATAATTACAAAAGGCTACAATGAATAATACCGAGATTACAAAGCGTATCATTACGTAGCAGAAATACGCCATTAACCCTTTTCGTAGGGGTAGTTTTATGCCACTTTTTTCAACCACTTTTTTCGGCATTTTTTCTAAATCTCCAGTTAAAAAGGGGTTAGGTACAAAGTACAAAGTATAACCTCGAGATTTAATTTAATTCAGCCATCTATTCATCGTTTCATCGATGAATAAATTAATTTCCTTTTTTCACTTTAATAATTTTCTTTTAATATTTTTCTTTCCATCGTTTTTTGCCTGCTTTTACGTTTTTTTCTTACAAATGTTGTATTTTCTATTTTATTCTTATGTCTAGAGCTTTAAAGCTCGTACCGCTTTCGTTTCCGCTTCCGGTCATAATTCACGTGCGAAGGAAACGCATTTCCACTCAAGAAAATGCACCGACACCAAGGAAAAACTAGGAAAAAACACAAACCCATGTAATTACAAGAAATAACAGCGAATAGCTAATTAAATATTGTTTACTACAAAATAAGAGCTTTTTTCAGAGTCGAGGAAAAGCTTTAAAAGCGATTAGATTGGAAATGTGGGAAAATCATAGGGAAATCGAGGGAAATTTGCCCGGTGAAAAGTGGGTAATTCACGCGATATTGCTTGCTGACACGAGAATGTAATCGAAACCGAGAAAAATGGTCCAAAACGAACAGAAAAAGGAAAAATTTGACGGAATTAAGCCAAATTTGTACGAATCAAAGTTTTACTCCTTTTTTATCAAAGCAAAAGCTTTTCCTCCCTTTCTTACGCTCTTAGAGCCTTGGAGAGTAGAAAAAGGGTTGGTTTTAAAAACACTCACGAGCTTTTCATGCTTGTAATTGAATTTATCCAGACACAAAGTGAGCAACTTTTCGGATGAGCTTTAAGCTCGCTTTTCGCGTATTGAAAATTGAATAAAATAAAATATTTGTCTCTTAAAGACCAGACGCTGCTTTTGGAAGAAGAAAGTTGGAAGTTTTCACCTTTTTTCCTTCGGGTTTTCGTGTTTTCTTTCGTTTTACTCACTCCTTTTCCATGCTGTTGTTCGTATTGTTGCTTGGGCATGTTTCGAGAGCTTTTCTTCGCGTTTCTTTTTTTATTTCTAATACTTTCGCATTGTTCCTGCTTTTGTTTCCATTTGTTTCAATTATGAATCGGGTCTCGACAGGGTGGGAAGGACGGAGAATTGTGGAGTGAAAGAAATAAACCCGCTTTCTTTGCCGTGCCCTGAAAACCAGATGATTAATTAAGAAAACCTCGCCCGCTCTCGAAATTTACAACTTTTTTGATAGCTGCAGATGTACAATAATAAAATGCGATTTTCGAGGACTTTTTATGAATGTTTTAAATTAAAGTTATACATTTTCGGAAAGCTCATTTTATTGGCTTTCTTACTAGGGATTTCGTAAAAGTTTTACTTTTATAGTGAGGGAGATATACAGGTTTGAAAGAGGAAATTCGAAAATAACTTGTGAAAAACCCAGCTTTAGAAAAACGTAATTTAAACAATCCGTTTTGGCAAGACTAAATATTATTATAAGGTTTTGAAATCATTATACATTAAAGTATCTATGTAATAGTGAAGAAATGACATTGATATCATTTGCGTGAAGAAAGTTATGAGTTATTGAAATTGATACTACAAAAATGTATTTTTTCTTTCTGTTTTCTTTCATGTTTTTCGTTATTTATTCTACGATAAATTGATAAATATAAGTTAACTTGTATAAATGAATGACAGTACAATTAATTCAATTTTCTATGATATAATTCTATATCTTGGTAGATAATTCCATTTTTGCAGAAATTATAAAAAGTATTACTTCATTTGTGTCGTAGTTATATACATCTAAACTTTGATACTCAAAAAAAACTTCAAATCATTTTTGCGAGTTTTAAGGAACTCCACAGACAAAAATTGTAATTAAGCTTAGTACAATAGAAAACTAGATTAAACTTTCTATCAAATGTTTTTTTGGCAAATAAAATCGTTCAATTACTCTGGAAGTTATGAGCTGTTAAACTTTGTTACTCGCAAAAAAAACCCGATTCAAACAACAATATTTTTCACAACTTTCTAACACTTTAAAGAACAATAAATAAAAAGTATCATAGGCATAATGACTCAGTCCTTACGGTGTCATGCTTATATACTATATTACCCCCACTTTTCTACGGCATATAAGGTCGTAAAACACTAAAAAACAACTTATTCACTCACTGAGGAAAAAAAAACTTTTGTCAGGGTTCCTCTCTCCAACACAAGCACAGTCATTCCTCGCAGTATTAACATTCGCATTCGCAATGAACTTATTTGCTTGCATTACACACGTGCGTGTGGCACGTCTGCGTCTGTTTGTGTACTTGTACAGGCCTATGCGAGTGCATATTGCAGTAATGTGTGTTTTCGCGCGATGCAAGGACGAAGCTCCGTCGATGCAACGAAAAGCCGGGGCCGGCTCGCAATAAGTTGCGAGCGATCGGCGTGCGTGCACGGTGCGTGGCTTTTTTCGCGCTTTCGTAGCAAAAACCAACCCTATTCGACCCAAGCATCAACTCATCTTAGCGGTAGCTACCCCGTTGAGGTCGCGACTGCGAGGAATCGGCGGAAATTCAGTGCCAAAATTTAGATAACAGCGTAATTTCTGCGCGTTTGATGACGCGATGTTTACATCAGAAGTTATCAATGAAACTACGCACGTTCGCCATGTGCGAAGAGATTGTCGACATGTGCAGACATTGTTGATGATT
Source organism: Weissflogia rhopalogaster (assembly GCA_019419845.2). Classification (NCBI taxonomy): domain Eukaryota; kingdom Metazoa; phylum Arthropoda; class Insecta; order Coleoptera; family Staphylinidae; genus Weissflogia; species Weissflogia rhopalogaster. The sequence continues at coordinate 7,326 of WSZQ02094991.1, read as the reverse complement.
TTTGTGTGTTTTTGAGAGGTTTCATGGGTTTTGCCTTCGATTTAGAGCAGTTTTAAGACGCTGCTTCACGTGGAGTTTAAGTGTCGTTGGTATAGTGAGAAACTTTGGTAAAACTCTTAGAAAAACTCCTGGAAAGTTTAGTATAAAGTGGGCAAGATGATGGAAACTGAAGCTAACACGGTATTTATTAGTTTTTATATTTTTTTTATTAAAGTATCAACAAATACTTAATCTAAACAAATAATAAATAGTTGAATTGCGGAAAATTTTTAACGGAAATTTTACCTGGAAATTTCAATAAATTCTGTTTAAATATTGACATACCATTATACATCTCCGAAAAGGGGGTTTAATTGGCTATTTAAATGTGCAATCCATATCAAGATATTATGTTTCAGTAAAAAATTATATTACCAAATAAAAATAAAAATATTATTTTATGGTAAATTTACAAATATGTTTTGAAAACAAATTTTCTCCCTGCATTACTAAAAATATCACATAAGTTTAGACATCACCTGAAAGCTTATTTAATTGACTATTTACAATTATTTTCCTATAAAAATGTCAAACTTCAATCAAAAGTTATAAGCCAATACGTTAACAAAAACAAATTTATTTTTATAAAATTTTAAAGTACCACAGTGTTTTGTAATCAGGCATATCAAACAAAGTTTACCTCAATGCTCTCATATTAGTGACTATGTAAATATGTTTTCTGTATCCAGAAATCATTTTTCAATAAAAAGCTATAATACGAAACGTAAACAAAAACATTTGTTTTACCTTAAATTTACAAATACGTTTTTAAAACCAATTTTCTCCCTGTATAATTAATATTTATTTATGAAATTCCCAAAAAAATGTTGAGCGTCAGTCAAAAGTTATAGACTAAAATGTCAACAAAAACACATTTATCTTGATAAACTTATAGTGAACCATACATTTTTGCTATTTTGATAGTGAAAATCAAAGTTTAACTCTATTTTTCTGCCAGTTCTCTAACTATAATTACATAATATTATACAACCTCGGAAAGCTAGTTTAATTTACTATCAAAACATGTAATTCCTATTAAAATATTATTTTTCAGTCACAGAATATTAGGCAAAACGTAAACAATTTTTAAACTCAAAAGTATAAATATTTTTTAACCCTACTTATATACTGGTTTACTCAAACTATATTTGTATATATCATCTGAGAGTGATTTAATTAATTATTTGGTAATAAAATTCCTGTAAAAATCGAGAGTCTTTGCCATGTTATTATTACGTGGATTTAATAAATTTTATATAAATAAGTTCGGTATCAATTGAATGAGAATTTCACTGAGAATCATATAATTTTCTTAATATTTAATGATATTGGGTCTAGAAATCAAAATTAGCATAAAGATTAAAAATGGGAAAATGTTTACGTAAAGAACTTCAACAACTTTGAACTGCAATAAAAGTTATAAATATTTTAATTAGATGCAAGTGTTATACATCATGGAAAAATTTTATTCAGAATCATAATGTGTTCAATATGTAGCAATATCTTCAATAGTATATCCTACAGAATTAAAAAGGCATTAAAACAGATTTTCTAAAAATGTCACTGAGCGAAAATTTCTAAGATCATTAATGGTATTCTAAGGATATTAGTAAACACTCAGAACATACATGTCGTACACGATAAAAAAGCCAATTTCATTCTCAACAAGACCTTTAAGACCTATTCCTAAATTTCAGATAATTAGAAAGTTAGAAGCAATTAAATTAAACAAATTTTTGCTGATCATTTTTAAAATGATTGGTCTTTAAGCTTAAATTTCTCGCATTCTTATAAAAAAATAAATATCTCTATAAACCATCTGAAAGAGGCGTTAATTGTCGATGTAATTATGAAAACCTCATTAAGCTATCATTCTTCAATCAAAAGTTATGAGCAAAAACATAAACATTTTTTCGTCGTAAATTTATGATTATTTTTCCTCGATTTTTTTGTTGTATTTCTTAAAAGCTCAGCCTTTCAATCCAGTAAGTCAACCTTGAATCATTAACCTATTAAAAACAATAGCGTGCGACACTAAAAACTGTGAAAATGTCGCATTTTTTGGCGGTTCCGCCGGTCTTCGGCTGACTTTGCGTAATTTCCATGAAGCGCAACGCTAACGAGGCGTCCGTAATGAATATTCTTTGATTGTTTCTTGGGCGTAATTCATAAAAATATTAACATTGACTCTGTATATTCGTAGAGTCATGAGCTACTTAACTCAAGTCGTGTATGGTAAAATTATGCACATTGCGTGCTACTAAATACGGTAGCATTTATTTGTCTAGCATAAAAATACATTATAAATGAAATATTTGACATAAGCATAGCTTTTTTTGAAATATTCGTAATTAAATTCGTTATTTCGTTAGAATATCGTGTGTGTATGTGTGTATATAGCCGCTGCTGACGAACATAATAAACTTTGGACGTTTAAAAAATTTTGTTTTTCTGATATTATCTGGAATATGTTAATTGGTTTAAAGTTAGATAGGAAAAATATGTTTTTTTTTTCGTGCATAACTTTTATCGTGTCATACGAGTTGACTGCAAAATAAGCGCAAAGTGTTTTTTTTTTAATATATATTATTATGTAATGTTGTTTTGGAAAGTTTTAAATCTGATGATTTCATTTTCGTTTCATGAATTATTAAGGAAGCAAATTATATATTGTTGTAAATCATTCTAAAGGAATTTTAATTGTCTTTCCAAAAATTTTGGATTGATTCAAATATATTTATAATGAGGGAAGTTATAAAGGAAAAACTAGGATCATGATTTTTGATACTCATATTTATCCACTTTTAAGAAAATCGTAAATTTGAAAGAGAATTTACTCTACTTTCGTACACAATTTGAATGCTAAATGTGATTTATTTCTACATGGAAATAGAAACGAAATAAAGTAATCTACATTTTAAAATTGTTTTCTAAATTTCTATCTGGTCTTTTATAATTTAATTAACAGAATATAGCAGTATACCCTAACGTCGTATTATATATCATTCGAAAGGTAATTAAATACACTTTATCACACTTTATTTAAAATAAATCAGTATTTCACTGAGTTACAGCTAAAATAATAAACACAATATGTTTTACTTCAAAAAGTATAATTTTTTTATCTAATTTATTCAGGAAAGTTAAATGTAAATATTATAATGCTTGATATCATTTTAAAGTGCATTTAATGTTATTTCCTAGGCTTTTTCAATATGTCTTGTAAGTTAATTAGACAAGGAGTTATAAATAAAAACATAGAGGCAAAACTATAATGGCATCGGCATTATGTTTCCAGAAATTTAAAAATTGTTTCGACATTAAATTTTTCACGTTTAACATTTCATAATATTATGTCAGCATATATCGTTTTAAAGGTTGTTTATTGTAGTTTCATGTCATTTTTCCCGCAACAAAATATGTCGTATAGTTGAAGACTTATGATCAAAATATTACAGAGCAATGGACACGTTTCAAGAATTGTTCATTAAAAAAATATGGAAACGTTTTTGTAAATAAAATTAAATTTCAAATTAATCGCGGTTAATATTTAAGAATACTTTGACGTTATACATCATTTTGAAGCTTATTTAATCTATTTTCATGAGCATTTACAATAATTAATATAAATTATTTACAAAATGTGTTATACTAAATTGAAGAAGTAAAAACGAGAAAATCAGAAAACTTGAAAAACACGTTTATATTATGCTTATCACAGACTTTCATTACGTTTTTGCGATATGACTCATCATCGTCAAAGAATTGCGCATTCTTTAGCGCCTTGGCAAACGTAGCAAAAAGAGAAATTGCATACATACTATTCCGACTTCCATACCATTCCGACTTAAGTCGGAATAGTATAAAATAGGCAAGCGCGTCGAAAAAAGGCACATACACCACCACCACGTATACAAGTCAAGCCACGCAGGTCAACCAGACTAGCAGGACGTGGGCACAGCTTCCAAACGACTTTAGCACATGACTTAAGCCACGTCCCACCGAACACAAGCGAAGAAATACACGTATACCACGCTGGAATTAAATGCATGATACATAATTACAAAAAAGTAACGTAAAGTTCGTCGTCGCCAAAAGCTGATATGACTTATAGTCGCATATAGACTTAAGTCATAACAATTAACTCGCTTTTGGTCGTGTTAAGTCACCTTAAGTCACCCATGCCCGTCTGTGCACCTCATGCAATGGCAGGCACCACATGAGAACAAGGCATGTACACGTTTTAATGCCTCCTAGGTACATTGTATGTACGTACGCGTACACGGCGTCGATCGCCGGAGAAGTGACTTAAGTCAGTCGACGAATCAAACCACACACGTGTGCCACTTCTTTAGACACGCTGTTCTATCTCTACCTATCGTGATGCTCATCATCTAACGCTCGATATAATTGCATGGTTTTTTTCTTGCTTCGCATCGCTTCACCGACCAATCAGCAAGTTACTTAAGTGTACTTGCCGTGCGTGCTACGCTAAGCTCGAAATTCCTAAGAATTACATTAAAATTGACGCTTATTCTCCGTTTTTCATATTCTTAACTAAAAAAAAACTTCTAAAATCATACTTAATTCACAGTAACTTAGTTATAATAATTTAAAAAAAGTTGCAATAACAACCAATTAAAGCCTACTTAATATTCTTTTTGTAATTAACGTTTGTGAGGTCTTATCAAAGTTGTGATAAGGACAACACGCAAAATTGTTTTTAATTATTTCTAAAATGCTTCGATAATTAACGGTGTATTGAGTTTGAACTCGATTTTCCGATATTACGCATGACTTAAATCAACATGTTTTACATTAAATTTAAGTTAGTTTAACTGGCTATATTGCTACATAGGTAATAGTGTATTGCCTATATTGGTATTAGAATAACAAACAAAAATGCTTATGAAATATGTGAATGAATATTTTCGATTTAATTTGTACAGCAAAATATAAATTACTGACGGTTTTAAAAAATATAATTTATTGTTGTTATATATTGTTGGAAAGCTGATTAAATTGTGCATTCAATGCCGTGAGAGTTATCGCAGTGATATACTTTCCTTGGTTGTTATCACGAATTAAACTTAGAAGTTTGTATAATTACAGTTACTTTTTTCGTTGTGATATGTTTGATGGCATTTATCACAGGCTGTGTATGGAAGTCTTTATTGTGATATTCATCGTTTGAAAGCTTATAATATGGAGTTTAATTATGTCAAACGTTATCAATTCTTCTAATTAGGCTTAGAATGTAGGAAGATATAGTATAAAAAACTATTTTTGAAGTTTGCAAAAAAAAATGGAATTAAAGTCAACAAATCTCCTACTTAAGTATGCATTTCATCAATGTGTTATACATTGGTAGAAAGGCTGTACTATCTCTTTAACATACTATCTAGTTATAGCCTATCCTAATTAGTATAGGAATTATGGAAGAAAAACTAAACTAAAATCTAGAAATTGTAACTGAAAATCATGTTTTTTGTTAGAAAACTATAAATATCTCCTAGGAATAGACAAGGAACATAATAGTTTTATTTATGTCTACAAAGTCAATTAAATTATCTATGTAATCAATTTACTTTCAATTATATCTGAATAATTATTCTGGTAGTAATAGCGTGTTAAACTTACAACATGTCGGTACGAATACTAATTTGTTCACTTTTTGCAATTTGGACAATTCTAATTGACTTAAAGAGGACTTAAGTAACATACAACTCAATATATCACGACATCAATAGAAAGCTGCTTTAATCCTTTATCATAGGATGTCAGTTATAATTATTTACTCTAATTAGTCTACTAGCAAATAAAGAAAAACCGAACAAAACCACAAACTATTCCTAAAAATCAATAAATGTGCTTTTCCTTAGAAAACTATAAATATCTCCTAGTAATAAACAACTAATATAATAGTATTATATATGTATAAAAAGCCAATTAAATTATCTACGCAATAGAAAAAGTTTCATTGAGTTTGTTTTGTTCCATTGACGACAATCGCGTGTCAAACGCACTCACCGATACGCGGATCTGTGTGCAAGTGCACAGGCGCGCACGACTTAAGTCATTCCAGCATGCTCGCAGCGCTCGCAAACGCGCAACTGGAAAAAAGTGCGTCTCTCTCGCGCTGAACAAATAATAAAATGTATAAATATCAAGAGCGGGCGCGTTGTGCTTGTGGATTTATGGCTTGTCGTAGGTTAGTGATCTCGGGGCCCTGGCGCGTTCTTGGCGCGCGCCTCGCCGACTTAAGTCCATACATACATAACCAACTTTCAAACAAGCGTGCGTACATGCATATACACATATGCGCCACACACTTGCGCTTTTCAACGTGTGGTGCTGCTCGCCTTATCATCGGCCTTCTTTTTCGCCCCGACTTTTTCCTGCCTGCCTGACGCAAGCCGACGAACGCGGCGCAAAAAAACTGCACTGACTTAAAAATGGCGCAGGATAAGTCACTCTCACTCTGTACATATACGCATATGACGCGTATATATGTGTGTGGGTGCGTGTAATGTGTGCATGCTCTCAACAGCGAACGAGTTGTCTGAGGCACATGTGTGTCGGCCATGATTATAAAAATAGGCGCTTCGTAGCAACAATAATGGGTCAGTAAACTTTTATCAGGCGTGTGCTTCAAGGAAACGCAACGGCGTTGAGTTGTTCATCGACGACGGCGCTTTTTTTCGTTTGGGCGAAAAGAAAACAATGGGTTATTATAAATTTTATGTGCGATAAATTCTAGCGTGCGCGAAAAATGCGTTTTCAATGCTCATTTTCACACATCTCGTTGCATTTGTCATAGACACGTGTTAGTACAGTTTGTAGATAACTTGTTTTCAAGCTTTTAGTTACACTTTGTAGATTTTCCTAGCATTAAATCGTGTTCAAATGTTGCATGATAAACGCTGATTTTTTTAAATTAAAATTCTCCATTATTTCGATAGGGTAAAGTTTGTATTAATATTGAGTGGATTTCTATACGTTTGATGTTATTACATTTTTACTATATTGTGCACAATTTTATTGTTTATACCATGGTGAAAGATTAAAATGGTTATCTTAATTAGAAAAAAAGTTATTGACAATTTTCTAGGTCGTAAAATTTTAAAATATTTTGTCGTTAATTAATTATAAAGAGTTTTGGCCAGGTAAAGTTTAGGTTAGAATTAATCGTATATCCATGTACCGCATATTTCTGATTTTTTAGTGCATAATGCACAGTTTTATTGTTTATCTCATGGTTAAAGATTCAAATGTTTAACTCAATTA
>WSZQ02094980.1:0-12442 GCA_019419845.2 Weissflogia rhopalogaster | reverse complement strand
TCTGTGTACCTCATGTTTGGAAAAATTCAAAATTCAAAATAACATTTTCTTTCGTGTGTGTGTGTGTGTGTGTGTGTGTGTGTTACACAATAGCCAAATGTAAGCGGTTGATAAAACAAATGAGGAAATTGTTGATATTCTTCCCTAGAACACTCTGAAACCTGCTTCTTCGACTATAACAATTGCTTCTACAGTAAATCAAATATATAAATCTGAACTATTCTCTTTATTCTATATTTTTACCCCATTCTTCCTTCGTCGTTTATGTTATTTTTTGTTTGGCACGGATATGCATGCGTAAACCCTCCTCTCCGTCGTATCCATGCCACACGCGCAAAAATATGAGGGTGTGTAACCTTTCGACGTCGTTGTCGCCGGTGGATAAGGAATAGCGCGCCAGCGTAAGAAAGAACAAAGCCGTGTAATACGTATGTGGCACGACTCATTTGTCCGCGTTCATTTTTATCGCTTATCTTTTATCATCATCGGCGGCCGGCGCTACTAAAATTGTGAAGTTTATAAATCTACCGCCATTTGCGTTTATTCTACTCGCCCCATGAACCCTCCTCCTCACCCTCGCTCAACCACCCAGAGTCGACGCCGCTGTCGTCTCCGTGGCGCCGTTAAAAACAACAAAGCCGAAAACAAAGGTTATGTTGTGCTGGCCGTCCAGTTTGTACGCAGCCAATTATACACGAAATATAACTCTAAATAAGGCGTATAATGGGTTGCATATTACGAGCATAACTAAAAGTCTAACAGGCAGGTGGAAAAAGACCTGTGGAAACAAACAAAGGCATTCCTGTGAAAAATAAACGTTTTGTATTGTGTGTGTGTATGTGTGTGTGTGTGTATTGTGTGTGTGTGTATTGTGTATGTGTGTATTGTGTGTGTGTTTGTGTGCGTGTGTGAACTGTGTGTGTGTGTGTGTGTGTGTTTGTGTGCGTGTGTGAACTGTGTGTGTGTTTGTGTGCGTGTGTGAACTGTGTGTGTATGGACGGAGGCCAAAAGGACCGTAATAAAAATTAGCGCGTGTGAGCTTGAGTGACTTGTAGTCACATTCGTGGTCGCAATCGCACAATCAACCGGCTCGCAACTATCAGAAAACATTATTAACGCCACGTTGATTCGATGTTCGTGTTGATGGATCAGTTTGCCCTGCAGATTGCGGCGGTTTTTCGTTTCTTTCCTGTTTTTTTTTTTGCGTCCACCCAAAACCAATTTCATTCGTCGCGAACTACCAACAACCAACTTGTGCTCGGTTAATTTCCAATTTTTGATAGCAGACTGATTAGGGAATCAAGATTCCTCGGTTAGATTTTCTTATGCATATTTCCATTTTCCGATGCTTTATTTTGTTTTGCCAAACACGCAAACTTTATGTTCTGTTGATTTCGTTTACTCATTTTCTTTTCCAGCTAGTTGTATAATTTTACGAAGTTTCTTGATCAATAATAACCCCGAGAACGGTTAGAATTTATTAATGACGCTTTTTGGATATTTCATGATATTTTATGACCACATGAATAGTTAATTAAAATATGCGGCTGGGTTATAAATAAAGTTGTAAATGCCAAAAAATGGCTGTTGTTTTGTAATTTGAAATTATTTCATATTAAATTGTTATTCATAAAGAAATAAATTTGTTTGCATGCGCGGACAAAATGTTTTAAAATCAATATTGCCCAACTGTTTTATTAATTACACCGAATAAATATTGTAATTTGTAACAAATTTAACTAATTAAATAGTAGCGTTTGGAAATATCGCATATAATTTCGCTAGTTGCAAAATATGGGTACATTTGGAATGTGTTAATGTTTCTAAAATAAAAATTATGGTTATTCCTTTTTTGTTTTCTTATTGATCATAGATGGCACCAGAATCTTTTCTTTGCCTTTTATAGCAAGTATTGATGGTTTTTATATTAAAGAGTGTCGATTGTTTCGATTCGTTATCAAAAAGTATCGATACTTTCGGTTGGTTACCAAAAAAATATTTGGCTAATTCTTGCAAAAACTGCTAATAGATGGCATAAACGATGTTTTCCAAAAATTTCTTAAATTGGAATTTGTGATTTTCGTGCACGTTTTCTATGAAAACCTTTCAAAGGGAAGACACGGACTCGCCCTCACAGATTTGAATGAAATTTTGCAAATGCTGAGTATCAGGCTAGAACAACGGTTCTCTAAGAGGGTAGGGAGTTGGCCACTGCCTAATCATAATTGGCCTTATTATCAGTATGTGGGGTACGCGAGCTATGAGGCAATTTTTAAAGGTGCAAAATCGGTCACAATCTACATATACATAGAAAATTCACGTTCAAGCACAGCCACTCATACACTCACACACATATATACTTTTGCATATAAATATAGTACAACTTTCTATTTGTGCTCCGTTGCAAATTCTAAAAACTCTACTTTAGCGCAATATCTCTTTAAATTAACATCCAAACATTTAATAAAAGTAATATTACAAATTCAAACTAGAAAAAAGTATACTCAAGGACTGCTTCAATTGTAAGGTTATAAGAAGTTATTTCTTTCCATAATGACTAGCGGTAGCAAGCTGTTTTTACTCTGTTGGAATTCTCTTTACCGCCGACAATGGCAACGAAAATAGCCTTCTTTTGTTACTGTATTGCGCATATTAAAAAGATAGCCATTCTATAGAAAATTTCCAGCAACATCTGCCAGCACACCGGCACCGTCACACACAGATAGACCGTCAAGAGCGGGCGCGTGACACCTCCTAAACGTTTATGAACGCTCGACACAACACCGACACCACCGGCATATCACCCAGCCAGCGAGCCACCACCAGGTTCGACAGGCAGGCAGGTGGATGAAAACCGCCACGGCACCCTCCCACCACCCTGCGCCGCTTTTTTCTCATATAAAAGCACCTGTCACCCGCGTTTTTATTAACTGCTTCTATCTAGCAAACGCCAGCGCACACCACTGCGGCCCCCTTTCATCCCCCCCCACAGCAGAAAGTGTGTGTGTGTGTAGGTGTATATAGGGTATGTGTGTGGGTGTGCGCCTCTGCCAGGAGGCTACACATTATACGAAGTGTTTAATGCCGTTCAGATTGATGCTGGCTCATTATCAAGTCCGCATTGCCATCGCAGCCGCTGCCGCCTTTAACGATTCCTCTTTTTATACGGCACCCTCCCGCACCGCGCTTTCCCCTAGGAAAGCGGGACGGCGACTGACGACGCGACGGTGGCGGCGGAGGCGTTGCTGGCGGCTGCCGTAGCTCATCGATTGTAACTTTCCATCAATTCTACACAGGACACACACGAAGTACATCCACAGAAATACCTACATTTTCACATGGAACACACACACACCTTAACACGCACCATAGTACATACATATATACACACACACATACACATTAGCACATACACACATATTAGTATATACACACACCTTAGCACATACACACACATTAGTATATACACACACCTTAGCACATACACACACACACACACACACATTTATCTTCACAAAGAAGCTAACCATAAATAACCATTATTTACGTCTATTTCGAATAAAAAACACTCGCGTATCATAAATTAATTTAATTGATTCATCTATTAAAAAAGTGGAGAAAGGAGGGCTCAAACAACTCGCCGGGCACCCTTTCGGATATTTACAGCTCAATTAGCTCCGAGACCGTGTGCCAATAGCTGCGCGATTACTACTTCGTAACAAGCAACGAGTACATATATATACACACCCACACACACACACAAACAGCGTTTAGTTGATTTTATATTTTCCAGTAACGCGCCAAAGTCGGCAACGGGCAGCAAATGACTTAATTTAACTACCACCGTGTGCAATCATTAAAGCCATTACGATCATTAACACACGGCTCGAAAAAAGCGGCCGTTTTGCCACCGCGCTGCTTGAAAATATGAAAATGTACGCTTACATGTAAGTGACTGCGCAAGGAGGGAGGGCACCCCCTAATTATGAAATAATAAATTACCCTTTAAGGTTTAATTAACGTTCGCAGATACGTGGATACAATTTAATCATTAAAGCCGCCCCCAGCTTGGTGCGCGTCGCGTGACATGATCGCAGCAATATGCCACCGGCCATTAAAAATCGTTCTACCACCCTCTCTCTGACAGAGTGTGCACATAAAAAACACACACACACACAATACAATAGCGTAATACACCACGCGGGAGATGGGCGGGCGATAAAATGATAGTCATGCAATATTTATATATTCAAATTTTGTTTAAAAGTAATTAATAACAAATCGCTGCATCAGGTTTCAACACTTTTGAGGGAAATCTACATATTTTATATTTGGCAACGTTGCCAAAATATAGATGAATGACATATAGTCAGTGTTGCCAAAGTTGTGTGATGTCATCAAACGATTAAAATTGAATTATAATAAACTGTAGTGAACTCATACATGGAAAGTCATTTTCCGCATATTACAGGTCAATGCAGTAAAACAAACGAGGGGGGAAATGTTTCATTTTTGTATGTCAGGACACAAAACGTTAAAAATATTACTGTTTTCAGAATGCGTTGTGATAAAACGACAACAAGAAACAAAGAGGCAAAATTCCGGGTGGGCCCTTTCCGCATTCTGACTATATATTGAAAAAAAAAATACACGTTATACACAAATATTTCACTTCCGTTTCCGCATCAGACAGGTTCAATGTAATTTTTCATTACATAAGTCACGTACACCAACAGACCTGGAAATGGTCATACAAAAAAGCACTTTTTTGTTGTTGAATGTTTTTTATTATGTCAAACCAGTGTCATTTTTGACACACGCGCAGTGTTGCCACTACTCCATGAAGTCAAGAAATGAAGGGTATTAACCCCTAGCAGGTTATGTGAAAGACTCCTAGGATGATCAATATCAATAAAGCCCATCTACCCAAATTAACCCCGGAATAAAAAGTTTATTAATGCACGCAATATTGTAACTTTCAATTAAACTCAAATCGCGTCTATAACAACAAACGATTATTGATATTCCACCACCTATACAACTACACAAACATTTCAAACGTGCGCCCGCTTCTCCCTACTTTCCGCTGATGGAGTGCTTGTGCCTGTGCCTGTGTGTATGTGTGAATCAGCCAACCCCCAAAAAGTTACAGTGGCGGCGCGGCGGCGGTGGCAGACAGGCGGGCAGCAACCATAAAGCCATTAACGTGGAGAATTATGACGCCGGGCGTCGAGGTTGTTTAAATGGTGCTCAACTAACCGCACGGGGGCAGTACGCATCAAGGACAACGCGCCCGACTGCCGCCACCGCCGCCGCCGCCGCCTCTTGCCATTGTTTCGTTCTGCTGCCCGCTCCAACAAATACGCCGCCGCCCCCACCGAGCCCGAGCAAAGAAAGCATCCAGTGGTAATTCACGCAAAACGCAAGCCGGCCAACGTTCGCGACCGCAACATTGACGGCGCCGGAGCAACAATCGTGAAATAGCAGCGCAGCTAAATAAGCCACCACCGACTGACCAGGGGGCGGCCACTGAATGCAATCGCTCGACCAGAAACGCACAATTCTCGGCGCGAAATTTAGCGGGCGCGCGTCGAAACAAAACGCGACATCCGGCAAACTGACCGCCAAATTGGATGAAGTACAACGGTTGCCGCAGCCGCCACGCCGCCTCACACTACCGCCAACCTCATCGCACCGCTATGCTTGCGCACAAAATCTATATGCAACTTGTATTACGCCGCATTACATCACATCGCGTCGGTCGCTGTGACACTAGTTGCCTAACGGCGCAGACTGCGCAATTTACCGCGATACATTTAATTTATTTGCACGCCAACCGCAGAGTACTAAATGGCAAATTATTTTGTGCAAAATAAATTGTTCAGCAAACTAGGAGCAAATACGCAGGGGAAAACGCAATGGTTAAATACTTTGCATCAATGAAGTGCGTAATTAAAAATTTAAATCAATTTACAATTTACACGTAATTTGAAAATAAAAACACATTTCGAAGAACACGTTTTGGAAAATTGTATTTTCCAGCCAAGCGAATGGAGCCAATAATAGTTTTTCGACCCGAAATGATAGAGGAAGAGTTGATGATTCCAATAAAATCATTCATAAATCTCTGAGACTTCTAATAAATAAGCTAGAGAACTTCAAAGTTGACAAATTACTGACATTTCGAAAAACACGTTTTGGAAAATTTTATTTTCTAGCCAAACAAATAGAGCCAATAATGTCTTTTCGACCAGTAATGATAGAAGAAAAGTTGATGATTCCAATAAGATTATATCGAAAGTGATGAGAGTTTTAATAAGGGCGTTATAATCCCTCGAAATTGACAAACTTTCAAAATATTCAAAAACACTTTTTGTAAAACTAAACAATAAATTAACCGAATTGTTTAAATTACAAATAAACCGACGATAATTGACTATTGTTAGTGATGTGCTGCGTAAAACATTAGAATTAAACATAATTTGCATTCAATGAAGAGCGAAATTAAAATAGCAACCAATTGGAAGAAATTCAGTCTCAAATTTCAATTTTCAATACAATTCACTGCTATTGCGTATGGATGTCAAAAAAAGTATCGGTATCGATAAGTATCGATACCACATGTCGATACTTATCGGCTTTTATCGATACTTTAATTTCCGATACTTATCGATAGTATCGAATCGGTCATTTTCGATACTTTTTTGAGATGCCTCCACACTGAGGCCAACCACACACAACCTCGGTGGGGATGCATATTAAAGTGAATTATTCTTCTTATCAATAGTGTTAGCCTCCAATATGACTAATTAGATTGAAAAAGAATTGAATAGATCTAATGACCATGCAGTCGATGCTCGATAAAATTAAACAAAAAAAATACATTAACAGATGGCGTCAATGTGTATTTTCGAAAGTATCGAAGTTTCAAAAGTATCGATAACAAAAAGTATCGATACTTCGTGAAAAGTTGACATCCCTACTATTACGTATATTAGATTAGTGTACATGACAGTTTCAGGTCGAATTTTGTTAGTGCTCATCCCTTTTCTATTATAACACATTCGCCCCAGCTTGGAAACCACCCAAACACACTGGCATATATCGGAAATAAGTATCTGATATCGTTACGTTGAATCTATAGTCACATCGTAACATAGTATCATATGCTATGGCACTTTGAATGGGCTGTATTGTTATTGCCCTCGATGATATTTAATACCTGCCCATTCTGTTGCCGATTCGAAGCGTTCCCACTGCGATGCGCTTTTGTATTCTATTGCTATATATTTACGTACTTATCGTGTAAAAATACCCTCCACAAACCTCTACAAAATAGAAAAAAAAAGCACCGTATATTTTCGACGAAAATATTCCCACTGCGTATAAACACATTTCCCATTTCGTATAATCAGCTAATAATAACGTAGTTAATGTTGCCGATCATGAACTTTGGAGTTCTTCAGAAAGTCAGCGAAGCATTGAAAAAGGAGACAGTGGACGAGACGTCACGTTAGATTAAAATTTAATCGACGCTAAGAATAATCGATTGACGTGATTCCAGCCAGGCAGCGGCAGCGGTGATATTTTTATAAAGATTGGTCTTTTCACTTCCTCATTCTAGGGGTATAAAAAGGGTCCGAGTGACATTTTTAGATAGAGTTTTAACTTTTAACTAAAAAGTTGTAAAAATCAATCCTTTCAAGTGAATTTGGTAGACTACAACCGACAATAAAATTTTCTCAAAATCATATGGAAGATGAATAGTTGCTGCTTCCAATAAAATTGTTCGTAATTGTCGGAGAATTATGATAAAGGCAATACAACCCTTTAAAGCCCTTCAACAAAGTCGACAATTTTTCAAAAACATGCTTTGGGAAATTTAAAATTCCCGCTAAACTAAAAAAGATAATAAAATTCTCTTGACGTGAAATCTTAGAGGGAGAGTTGGTGATTCCAATAAGATCATACCGAAATCTCTGAGATTTTTAATGAGGGCGTTATAGACCTTCAAAGTTCTTCATATTTGTATATTAAAATCTGAAAAACCATGTTTTGAAAATCGACTTTTTCAGCTAAATTATAAAAGGAAATTAAAAATTTCCGATTTGATATGACAGAAAAAGAGTCGCTGCTTCCAATAAAATAATTCATAAATCTCTGAGATTTCTAATAAATAAGCTACAGATCTTCAAAGTTGACAAATTATCGACGTTTCGAAAAACACGTTATGGAAAATTTTATTTTCCAGCAAAACAAATAGAGCCAATAATGGTTTTTCTACACGAAATGACAGAGCAAGAGTTGATGATTCCAATATGACTATATTAAAAACTAGGAGAGTTTTAAGTCCATTTCGATCGGACTGTAAATCCATCGAAATGGACAAACTTTCGAAATGTTCAAAAACACGTTTTTGAAAATTGAATTTTCCGGATAAACTAAAACAAATAATACAAATTTCTCGAAATGACATGGAAAAGGAATAGTTGCTGCTTACTATAAAACCATTCGTAAATCTCTGAGATTTCTAATAGAGGCGCTATAACTCTTCAAAACCTATCAAAGTTCACCAATTGATGAAAAACATGTTTTGAAAAATCTAATATTCTGGCAAAACCAAAAAAGATAATAAAATTGTCTTGACATCAAATGATAGGGGAATTATTGTTGCTCCGAATGAGATCATCCATAAATTTGGTGTGTAGTTAATAAGGCCATTACAGCTTTTCGAAAACTATGAATATTTGAAAATTTTCACTTCAAATATCTAAAATGCTTCTTTATCTTAGTTTACCAAAAATGCCAAAAGGTCTAAAAGTTGTCAAATTTATCAATATCAATAAATGTCCCATTGTAAAATATGACTTTCAATAAAAGCTAATGAAATAATCTGGAAAAAAGTGGAAAATTACCTTTCTAGTGATTGTCTGTAGTTTGTTTCGTTGGAATCTATTCCAAAATTAGCACGATGTCGTTTACCACCACGTGAAACGATTGTCCAATGTGATATTTGTCTCCAGATGCCATTAAAACAAAATAGATGGATATTGTGTTCGCGCTACACATGAAAGCACACGACACGCACTCACACACGGCGTTGTTTTCCGCGAAAATCGGTCCTCGGGCCACGGCACTTCCTCCTCGCGTGCTTTTATTCGCGTCACACCATTTGAAGGAAAATTTATACTTTGTTATTTCCCGACTGCACTTCCGACGCCGGCGAAAACGTCCAGACGCTTCACTCTTCAATTTCACTGTCGCGAAATGAAACAGCAAACAAGGCGGCAAGCATCTCTATTTTCTTTTTTGTTGCTGGCGGCCGACGCTGTTTTCCTTGTGTGTATTCCACTACATTAAACGCCACATGATGCGCTTCCCGGTCACAAAATCAATGCGAAAATGCACCACCGCCACTGCCACTGCCGCCACCGCCACCGCCGACGCTGCGACGACGCTCGTGCTCGACCACCACGCAGTAGCGAGCTGCACGCACCAACGCACCGCACATATTTCGCGAAAGATGAATTGCGTCAGTAAAACACTCACTCGATACGCACACTCCCGAAACGACCGAAAGACGATGACACTATCGCACCCCGCGATTGCGTGTTGTTTTGCACCGGAGTAACCGTCCCAGTCTGGGATGATTGGATGTGTTCGGTGAGCGGTGCGAGACTGTGTGGCGCGACACCGGCTACCGTTTGCACAATCAGCCGCGCATGAAGAGAGAGTCGGTGCCGACTGGTAGCGGCGTGCGCCGAAAATCGCCGGTTCGGCGCGAGCGTCGCTCGACTCCTAGAGTGGGGGAACAGCGTCGGAGAGGGTTGCGAGCAGGGTGAATTTAAACAGGCCCGAGCGCCATGAATTTCACCCTCTGGCAGCGCAAAGCTGAAATTTTTGGTTAGAACTGGTCTCTTTTAACCGTACGAGTACATTCAACGGTATTTTTCTCATTTAATGACTGGCAATCGATGTTTTATTTTTTATTTATTAGAATTTCAGATATTCAAATCAACCAAAAAAGTTCTGTTAGTTGTATTATTTCAACTAATACAGTGCTGATTGTTTTGGGCGTTTTGGAATAGTGTAGGTTAAGTTCACTTAAGAGCGCCACGAGTTTCAATCTCTAAGAGGGTTACGCTGATATTTTTAGTTAGGAGTGGTCTCATTTAACCGGTACAGGTATATCTTACGGTATTTATACATTTAACGACCGAAAATCAATGTTTTTTTTAATTCAAAAACCAATAAATTCCTGTTACTTGAATTATTTCAACGAATACACTGATATTTCTGATTGTTTTGGGCGTTTTGGAATAGTGTAGGTTAAGTTTAGTTTAGAGCACCACGAGTGTCACTTTGTACCGACGTAAAGCTGAAATTTTTGGTTAGGAATGGTCTCATTTAACTGGTACGACTATGTCTTACGGTATTTTGTATATTTACCGACTGAAAATCAATGTTCTATTAGAATTTCACCGTCTGAGATGGTTACGCTGAAATTTTTAGTTAAGAATGGCTTCATTTAACCGGTACAGGTATATCCTACGGTATTTTGTACATTTAACGACCGAAAATCGATGTTTTATTAATTCAAAAACCAATAAATTCCTGTTATTTCAATTATTTCAACTAATACAGTGCTATTTCTGTCTGTTTCAGGCGTTTTGGAATAGTGTAGGTTAAGTTTAGTTAAGAGCGCCACAAGTGTCAGTCTCAGGGTAAAGCTGAAATTTTTGGTTAGGAGTAGTCCGATTTAACCGGTACGTGTATAACCTACGGTATTTTGTACATTTGCCGACTGAAAATCGATGTTTTATTAATTTTTTATTAGAGTTTTAGACAGTTACATAATAAATAAACTAAGAAATCCCTGTTATTTATATTATTTGGACAAATATGTCGCTACTTCTGTTTGTTTTACATGTTCTGGAATAGTCTACGTTGTGTTCAGTTGAGAGCGTGGCGGGTTTCACTCTCCAACGACGTAAAACTGAAATTTCCGGTTAAGACTGGTGTCAATTAACCGGTACGAGTATATCCTACCGTATTTTACCGACTGAAAATCGATGTTTTTCTAATTTTTTATTAATGTTTCAGATATTTCCATGGTATATCAACTAAGAAATCCTTATTATTTGTATTATTTTAACTAATATAGTGGTATTTCTGACTGATGGGCAGCCCGTGCTAACTGATGAAACACAAACCGCTGAGTCAGAGAGCAGCGATCATAACCCGAGCAAGTTTGGTCGACAATCATCGGCAAATTTCGCTTTCAATCAATTTGAAATTTATGCATTCAGCGCCCTCTAATATTTGTCGTCACCTCTATTTTCAATCCGTGGTGCCTCATATAACATTACAAGGCCTGGTCTAGGTTAAGTTCAGTTAAGAACGCCTCCAGCTTCCTTACCTCTAACATGGTAGAGCTGATATAATAGAAATAACAAGAATTTTCAAAGAACGAGCGCCGTTACTTCCGTTACCATTACCTAACGAAACGGTTTGCCCTCCAATAAAAAGTTATCACCACAAAATATTGAATCAACAATTGTCTCGATTGAATTATCACGATTTTCTTCACACATCACAAAATATATAGGATAAATCATGTCTGCACTCTTATAATAGTTGATTCCAATGTGCGGATGCATTGTATATTTATTTAACAAGCTCTGCGTACTTATCATGTCTACACATCTTAAATTTAAACAAGTTAAACGCAGTTTGTCGAAACACAGCCAAGCCTGGAATCGTTATCAATGCAAACGCAACTCACAGACAGGCGCATCCTCTTTTGCAAGTCGCTTCTTGAATTTCCGGTGATTGAGTCGCTCACGTTCATATTTCTCTTCCCAAATCAACTACAAACACGCAACGGCCGAGCGCGCGACAAGTGATGTGATGAGATGAATAAAACATTAATCACATACCACAACGCAACGAGGTTTTATCTTCACGATGGACGGCGCACATTTTATTCAATCGAAAAACGAGCAAAGCCATTCTACGAATATTCCTATATTGTTAGCTAATGCTAAAGTCTTAATCGAGTTAAAAATTAACCTCGTCCAACGTTTTTCCGTGACGTTTTTCCACGTCGAATAAATGTTGAACATTTTATGTTCCTCTGAATAATTTCGCGTGGCTTGTAGAATATTTGATAGGGTACATCATGTAGTAGAAACTAGCAATATTTATATTTAGATACAAAATACAAATGCAGCCCACCTCGGCAGCCTAGTGGGTAGAGCGTTGGTCTTCAACGCAGGCAGACGTGGTTCGAGTCGCCGCGGTGGACAATTCAACAGTGTGAATTAATAATTAATTCACACACACACACACACACACACACACATCACATACACACATATACAACACACATACTTCTACCCTACCAACAATCAACTTTCAACAATTAAAAATTTTCAACATG
>WSZQ02094969.1:0-12445 GCA_019419845.2 Weissflogia rhopalogaster | reverse complement strand
ATTCGCAGTGCCCATTTAACAAAGATAAGCATATCATAAACAATTACTGCATGATCAAAACCACTTCATATCAAAAACAACAAGCTGATTAATGCTGAATAAGTAATTAAGTTTATATTAACTTGCATTAATACATTTTGTTCTAACGAATAATTTAAAGCCTTGTAAATATTTCTAATGGATTTGCATTACGTTTCTGATTCTAATGATATGCTATCCGCTTATATTATGTCATATGTTCCTACACTATTCAAATGATAATATTGTATGTACCACCTTCGAGAGGGCGATCGCTTTGCGATTTGCTTCATTCGCACTATTTTGCTATATGCTTGAGTTATGAATAATCGAAATTTTGCCCACATTGTACGTTTCAGCTGCCGGTTTACACTGGGTACCTAATCTGAATTGTTTATTTTGAAGCACATTCGTTGCGTTCGGAATGTGCACGGGGAATCACAAACTTCAAGTGTTCTGTGAGTGGGACTGAGACAGAAACAGTTGAAATGAGATCAAAGTAATGTGTGAACATAGCATCACAAGTTGGAGCGCTTTGACTAACTCTGTCGGCTGATTTAAATACTAACATTCCCAGGGAGGGGCGGAGCTTAGCTCGAGGTCGCAGCAAAGTTGATCAGCTGTTTGGGATAAACCTTAAGACGGTCGATGTCTTATTTTTAGTCTAAACCAAATAGGCGCAAACGTATTTTAAATGCCTACCTATGTTGAAAAATGTTCGTTATTCGATCACATTTCTCCCTGTTTTCTGTTTGATAAATATCAAGAACTAGTGGAAAATTTCATTCCGTAATATTGAGATGTATTTATGTGAATGTAGTAATGAAATAAATAATACGAATTTTAGAATAAATTGAATTTTAAAAGTATCGATACTTCAGCAGTAAGTATCGACTGATTTCATTACAAATGTATTGATCGAATTATAAATTGTCGATTCGATGGTATATTATTGCATGATATAAAGAATTTAATGATTGAATTTCCATATTTTCAAAATAACCAACGCTGCACCATGAACGAATCGGTCGCTCAGAGTACGATTACCAGCATAATTGGTGGTTGTGATTAACAGATGGCCTCAGTGTAGGGGCATGTCAAAAAGTATCGAAAATTAATGTATCGGTAAAAGTTGATAAGTATCGATACCGATACTTTTTTGACATCCCTGGTACACACCTTAGACTTGAACACATATTTATACTTTTTAGAGGATAATGCGTCGACCCGCTTTAACAGGTATTGTTTTAGGCCTATTCTACACCAATTTTTATTCCAGTCGGAGGTGCCGCGGGGTCAGTTACCCCGTGTAAGAATTATGCTATTATCGAAGTACATTGTCGCTGAAAAACGATTTCTTTCGATTCCTTTACAGAACTACACAAACTAAAATGTACGAACACACATACCACCAACGCTATCTACTCATCAATTGTTAGTTTTAATTCTTTAGAATAAAATAATTTGTACAAGCAATGTTTGTCATAATATAAGATATAATACAAACGTTCAAAATTAATTAACATAGCGGCTCACGCAATAGCTTCGCACTCATTCTCGTCGTAAACCAGGACATCAGCTTCTCGCTCATCGAAAAACACAGCTTTCTTCACGGAACTATAGGGTGATGAAACTTTTAGAATACTTTTCTTTGGTGTTGGCATGGCAAGGTCACCACTACTGCTGCGCACTTGTTGTGATGCTTTCATCATTGCCAAGCCGGGGGATCTACACACACTTTTGCGACTCGCTGAGTGCAAGACTGCCTTCAACAACGACGAGGTACTTTCACGATGTGGAGTGCGTCGAGGGGAAGCACGTGGTTCTACTAGCTTCTTCACCGGCGACTTGATGCTGAAAAACCCTCCATTAAACTCTGCAGCGTCCGTGCCGGCGCTGAAACACGTCTGATTACGGTTGGCTCGAGCTGCTTTGATTGCATCACGAATGCGCGAATTCGCGATTGTTGTTTTCTTCGCGCCTCGTTGTGGTAGTTTACGACGTGGTTTCGGGAAGGAATCGCTATGTTGCTCTGCAGTTTTGACCGGTAATATCTCCAGCCATTGATTGTCTCTAAGTTTGTTCAGGTTCTCGAATCGTTGATCCAGGTTAGAGACTTGAATCATCACAGTGTCCCAAAAGCCATGCAGATCTGTGCATGTTACCGACAGGCCGTCGGTGGAGTGGACGGATTTGTCTATCAGCGCCCGAAATTGCAACATCTTCTTCGAAATGAGGAGATTCGATTGGCCAACGGGGACGTTTATCATATTGCACGCCTCTTCGGGTAGGTTTTCGGAGACCTATAAGCCATGAAAAAAAATGTCGACTAACTGAACTCTTGTATATTTATTAATCCCGGACTTCATTATTGTGTTTAATAAGTGTTGTTAACATCGTTACGTTTATTGAGTTTCTCAGCTGTGAACGCTCTAATTCCATAATTTTGATGAGAGACGAAGAACCAAAAAGTTTTCCCTTATATTGAGATTAGTGTGGGAAGTTTACTCGAACGCATAGAAGTGAAGGGATTACCATAAATGTAACTAACCTTATACTCCTCCCATTTTTCACACAATCCTTGAATCCTTGCAATCTCATCATCCAAAATTTTGTAAAAATAAGCCACAGCTGCTTTGACACTAGTCGATCCGGGTGAAGTTACGCATTCTCCACCCTTTGACGCCCTGGATTTATACTCAGATCGTGCAGATTTCTTACCGCGTGACATGGTAACAAACGGACTGACATACACTGGTGCGTCTTCCGTTTTGTCTGGAGTTTTCAACACGTTCACCGATGGTTCATCCAGCGTTGAATCTAGATTATTACATGGATAGACGATGGAACGAGAACAATTTCTAAAACAGAGCATTAATTGAATTCCAAAGTTCAACAAAATTTAGATTACAAACTCACTCATCTGGTGTTTTGAAGGCGTTATCATCCCCGCAATCTTTATCAAAATTGGTATTACTGAGACCCTTTCTGGGCGTCCTTCCAGTTGATTTCCGACTTTTCACCTTCGGCGTTCTGCTCGGCGTCTTTGGGGTTTTAGACGATGTCTTGAAACATGTTGACTTGGTTGTTGATTTTTCTTCCACGTTTTCTTCCAAACATTGCTCTGTGGTTTCAATAATCGGCGCATGATTTGATTCAGACAACGTTCCCTGTGATTTCCGCCTTGGTGTTTTCTCTGACGATATTTTGTTTTCAGATGTAGGTATATCATCATTCGCTTGGATATTTTCTTTATTCTTTAGTAAATCATTCTCAATTTCAGTGACATTTTCTGGAATCTCTTCAATATTAGAACACGTTACCAGTTTTCTAAAGACGTTTTTTTGAGATTTTTCTTTTTGGATTTCCAGATCAGGCTCCGTCTTTTTGCCTTCAACTTTCGTTGCAGATTTAACTCCGTTTGTTTTGTAGTGATTTTCTTGAAGTTTGGTCCGCCTCGTGACTCGTGGAGGCATATCGACTTTTGGTTTCGTGTCCTTAAGCTTTATTTTTGTTGTAGATTTTTCGTTCTTCTGATTTTGATCTGATGAACTTCTTTCGCGTTGTGCTGGAAAGTTGAATTTCCTTCTTAGCGGCAAGGTTAGTTTATTGTTGATCATCTCATCCTAGGCAAATTAAATATGTTATATTAATATATTGCTGATGAGAAACAGGTAATATTTTAGCCGATGTAATTTATAATATAAATTGATATTGAGATGTATTTTAACAGTTAAAAGTATTGCTGTAATGGTTTTGCATGTTAAATGATAAGGTATATCTGTTCAGAGGACCCACGTAACGGCAAAATGAGGGACTAAAATGTGAAATTCAAACTTTGTCCTAAAATATTTTTTAATCTACATGTTATAGAATGTCGAATGTCCTTGAACAGATCGATTCCTCATTAAATTTAATTCGTTTTGATATACACATTAACGTCTAAATGTTGGATAATTATTGAGAGATATATCGTGTAAAAATCGTTTTAAAAAATGTCGAGTATTAGGTTTTTTATTTTTTATATTTCCCGTATTGCTAGAATTATAAATCAAGCTGAATTGGTTCAGCGTGAAAACATCTTCAAACCCCTGGGTCAGTTTTTATTTATTTACTTAGAACCGATAGTATAACTCAAAAAAGTTCAGTCTAATATCGTCGACGATTTCACAGACACAAAAATGACCTGAAATTACTTCTTCTAAAATATAACTTTTATTAATATTTCCTTCGTCCAATATATACAAATCACATACCATTCGACTGGAATTTGCCAGTTTCCTGCAACAGGAAATAAAAATTTTTGATAACATGTTTAGAAATCATGTTATGTATCATTAAAGTTTACTCCAATAATGTCAACCTTGCCGATCTCAAAAATGACTTGTCCTAAACATTCTATTATTATTCAAATTTTTTCAACAATATATAAAATTTCCTCTAGAAAATTAATCGAAATGGCAGTTTCCCGAGTTAGTGACAAATTTAATTCTGAATAGATTAATTATGATTTGTACACAGAAATGTGGCAAATGTAAATAAAAGTGTGATCTATTGAACTTTTATCACTTCTAACATCGGTTCTAAGTAATGGAATGAAACACTGTCCCAGGATTTTAAAGCAATTTTTCCGCTGAATCGATTGGTGGATGACTTATAATCCATAATCCTAGCAATACGGGAAATTTGAAAAAAAAAAAACCCTAACACTCGAGATTGGGGGAATTATTATTTGTAATAATCGGGGTATGTTGGACTTATTAACTAACATTATAGAGCATACTACCATTTAAAAAACATACTTTCTTTGCTGGAACTAGTGCCTTCGTAGTTTTCCTGGAACCTTTGATTTCTTTCGCATCCCATTTCTGGGCGTTCTGAAAGACAATGGGCTCCATATTTGCTGGCGCTTTGAATTTGTGATTGTGATTCACCAGTGCAGGCAGAGAGGATGCGATTGATTGATCGTTATGCACAGCCGATTTGAAGATCGGCTTCTGCTTCGCTTTCTCGGTTGCTACTCTCTTGGCGCGTATTTCGCGCCATTTCGCCAGCTTTGCCATGCGGTCCAGCTGAGCGTTCGCTGCAGCGCTATGACGAGTCAATCGCCCCTCGGGAACCGCTGGTGTCACATTTTGAATCATCGTCGATTGAATATTTGGTTTGAACAAAGACGGAGGCTCTGGTGATACCATTCAGTTGGTGCTATGAAAGTTTGAAAGGTTTATAATACACTTCAGGTGCAATCACACACAATTCATCTTGTATATTTCACGAACGATTAAGAATTGCCGTTACTGCGCGTCGCGTGGCCGAGCTGTCGCTTTAAATTTACGATAGTAACCGAAATAATTCGACTGCGATCGATTATATTTCAGTATCACCAACTACTCCAAAATAAATTTCCCCAATCTATGTTTTTACGCTCATAAAACTGGTTTAAGATATCTATATAATAAGATTGAAAATGTAGATAACATCATAAGAAGTAATAAAATTAGTTTGGAATATTTAATACTGAATTTAATATTACAACTGCATAAATAAAAGTTAAGAATTTCTAGGGAATTTTGTTACTATAAGTTGGTTGCGATGACGAACATGACCTTGAATATTCAACTAGTTCAAATGAATGTTTTGATCGTACGTGTTAGTTTGTTCACTTGATTTTTTAGTTGATTAAAGTTCTAAACATCTCGATAGCTTGTCTATATGCTTTATTATTGACCTAGTGTTGTGTGCAGTGCCTCACATTTTATTGGTTTTATATTGGAAGGATATATTTTAATAAGAAATCTTGAATAAAGTTTTAGGTTAAGTACTATGCTAAACTAGGTAAGCATTTTCACAGTTGAAGATTTTATTTAGGCTTCGGCTTAATTTAAATTAATGTAAATTGTGTCAGAACAAAAATAATAATATGTTATATGTTTGTAGATATTGTCTTGGTTCGAGGTGAAAACGTGGTTCCAGATACTGATGTAAGAACACATGAAGTATTCATTTAAATTCGATATGGACGTGTATCAATTATTAAACGTCTATTGACGAGAGTCACACTCGCGACTCTTTTCTGTTCTGTCAAAACACGTGCCTAGAAACGGCCAGTTAAATATGACCGTAAGGCATATTTGACGCACCATTTTTTTGGCAAATTGAACACAGAAGTCTCAATCAAAATTTCTTGCAGGATCTCACACAAAACTATGTAAATTTTAGTGTCGCGAGGGATATCTGTGTTCTGGAACCCCGAGCACCATGAAGGCGAACCAAGGTAAGTCTGTTGCGCGCAAGGAGCGTACGCAGTCGACGCCATCATCGTCATTGTCGGCGAAGGCGCTCGAATATTATCGTATGTACGCAGCCAACGAGGAGCTGCCGAAGTATTTCAGCGGCGAGTACGATCTACCGCAATTGGAGGTTGCTGCGCGGGGCCGTGGTACGACACCGTTGTCACCAGCACAACCACCTGTGATACCCGAGATCGTCGTCGACGAAGTGTGTGCATCGCCAACGAGCAGCGTCGTTTCCAAGGAGGGACGCAAGCAACTGGAGTGGGATAGTGGCGCCGACATCGGCTACGTCAACTGCGAGGCGAGTCTGAAACAGAAGAGCGCTTCGATGCCGATACTTGATGAAGTGGTTGTCTCACGGCACTGTAAACAACATCAACATTCACTGCCCCCGCCGTTAATTCTTTCGGACGATTTACAGCCATCAACCTGCGGTGAACGAGATGGTAACTTTCCACCAGTTGGCATGCAAGATGCCAAAACGCACCACCACCAGGTCATGAATTTCCTGCGGCGAAAGGTTGGACTACCTGCCGCCGAATCAACTCCACAGTTACAGGAAATACGAAAGTGTGGAAGCGATCCGGCGATTTACGCACAAACGCCCAAAATACCATCTAAATCTGAAAGCAAACCAAATCAACCAAGCGGTGAACCTCGTGTGTTAAATACGGCTAGTTTTAATTATGAAGTGACGCCAACTAATGCCAAAGTAGATATATCTGATAGTTCAACCCCTGTTTCACAGAAAAATGATAGAAACACAACATTACCAAACAAAACACATTACTTTGCTAAATATCGCTCAGCAAAGTTACAAAATCTTCAAATTGCACCACCTGTTAGTGTAGAATGCTTGAGTTTTGTCAAAACGGAAGACTGCCAAACTCAAACAACTCAAAATGTTATAAAGGATTCTATTAACATTCACGAGGAAAAACGTCGACATTCCATAGGAATACAAACCTCTCGACGGTTATCTAAACAAGAGATTATCTATCTTTTTCATGCAGGTTCGCAAATAAAATTTGACCAGTCTTCGTCATCGGGGACGGCAACATTACAAAGTAACACAATTGAAGATAAAATATTTTCTCATTGCAATAGTTTCGAGTATGTACCTGGCTCTGCAGACTTTGAAGAAACTGCAGTCGTTTTAGAAGGTCATAAATCATCAACTACTCAGTCTGTGGTGTCTCTACCGAATGACAAACCTTCGGGTATGTCAACTTTGTCTCAGGAGGAGGTAGCCCGTAATGTAGACAAGTCAACAAGTCTTCCTAGTCATGACGACTTGGCAAGATCTTTAAAAATAATGAAAAAGCTTGTTAAATCTGATAAATATGACGATGATTTTAAGCAGAAATATTTGCGTAAAATTGCCCAGAAGATGATTTCATCTCCCCTTTGTCGAGAAGGCGAGTTCGTGGAAAGTGGGACAAATTCATCGAGTACAAGGATCGTGCAAAGCGATAGTGATAAGATGTTGGAGAATAATCCGAATTTACAGAATGACCCAAAGTCCTCCGGTGTCAGTTGGAAGGATAGTCTTACACTATCGGAGCAGTTGTATTCCAGCTTGGAGAATAAAACTGATATGAGCACGGATAGTACGAACGAATGTTTGGTTAGCTTTGCGAAACGAGAGCGTGATAATCAGTTGAGTTGGATCAACGGAGAAATAGAACATTTGGCGAAGCTTAAGGCGCTTCTTGAGAGTAAAAAGCAGCGATCAACGAAGTCGACTGTCTCTGTACCGACCATAGATATCAACAATATGGCGGATTATAAGAAGAGTACATCGGTTTATATGATTACGACTGAGAAACACAATGGACATGCTTGTGATAAAAATTGCGGAACCAAAACTGTGCAAAACTCATCCGGAGAGATAGATTTTCATGTGCATAATAGTCTAGGTGTCCGCGATTATAAGTTTAAAGAGATAGTTACGAAAATCACACCCCGAGATGATAGTGCAGCGATTTTCTCGGTGCCACAAGCTAAAAGTTATTGCATCGATTGCGATAAAAGTGCATCGCGTGTGCGGTCGTCGAAAGAGTGCGTGCAAAAATGTAATGACGATGATTCTGTTTCAGAGCGTAGACCGGGTACGCCCTGCAGACATCCATCGGGGTCGTGCGGTGAAAAGTCCTACCAGTCTGGCGGCAATCGACGAGCGCGCGACAAACTCGCCACGCTGCCTACACTGCACGCGACCGAATTGCGATCACGCAGCCGCACGCCATCGTCGAAAAGCACCTCTATCACCGAGGAGACGTCCGCCTATATGATGCGCCGCCGCCACCACCGCCCCTCAATGCAGTGCGGCCGCCGCGCTTCCGGCAAGCGTCGCAAGTCGGACGTCGCCGACAAGAAGATGACACCATCAAAGGCGACAGCGGTGGCGGCCGTCGAGGAGACAGACACCGATTCCTCGCACTACGAATCACTGCCTAAATACCAGAATCACTCGGCCGGCGGCAACGTGTCCCTCTCGATGGAATCTGCGCAGCAAAAGGCGTCGGCGAGCCCGACGTTCTTCAATCGCCCCGAATTATATACCGCCGAGGCACATGCATATGGCGGCGGATCGAAGAAAGAGACGCATATGAACTACAAGGCAACCAAGCACAAGGATGCTGGCGATAAGGCGACGGCGTTGCGGAATGCGCCAGCGAGTAACGTGGGGCCATTGGCGCCAGTGAAGGACTCGCGCAGTCGGCGACGCGGTAACGCCGACAAGCATCAACGCAGTCCTACCGAAGATGTGCGCACGTGGACGAGCGACGCGGAGCCGCAGAGCATCTCTGACGATGACTCGAAGCATTATCGGATGCAGCGGCGCTCGCAACACGAGAAACCGCGCCGCGGTGGCGAACCGTCATCGCCAACAATTGCAGACGCATCTCGTACGAAGAAGAATGTCAAGCGTAAGCCATCGGTGCAGCAGCCGCAGCATAAGCATCTTACGATGGTGGGACCCTCGGCGCATATCGGCGATATTAAGGAAGTGACTGCGACCCGTGTACGAAGATCCGACATGAACGACCTAAAGCGTGCTACGGCGGCGGTCGACTCGAAGACTGACACCGACCAGCATAACAGCTTCGAACGCTGCACAAATACGGAGGGGCCATGGATCGACGACGACGAATACGACGACACCGTATTCTTTTGCAACAAGCAAACCGCTGATGGTGTGACAATCTATGGTGACGACGCCTCCTGTAAGCCCTCCAAGACTGGTACGGTCTCACTACAGACTATCCATGCGCCGCAGTTTTACGAGAAGAAGTTGGTTGACTCGAAAGACATCCAGGTGAACACCGACGTACCTCTGATGAAACAGATGTGCGTCGGCGATGATATCAAGCACTCAGCGAAGGAGACCGCAAGCCAAATTCCACACAACGCGTCAGGCGTCGCCCCGAAGTCGGGGCTGAGTCTTACGCCCGCGGCAGTCGTCACGTACATGCCTCATTCCGATACTGGCGCGGACAACAATGATGTGCGTCCGTTCAAAATGGTGAAAGATATGTCAAAAATTAATCTGAATTCGGCCGTAATAATAAGTAGTATTGTGACGTCCAGTGTGAGCAATCCCGATGATAATATTCGTCGTCTTGTGTTAGAAATGCCGTTAAATGATCCCAAGGACAAGGAAGGAAAAGGTAATTAATATAAGATTACTACACCCCGATCTTTGACGTTTTCAAATCCCAACATTATGCTTATAGTTTGCAGACTCATGAAACGATGCGACAAGAAGAAGGATGTAACGAACAAAGATAGTAGTATATTGATGTCTTGCAGCTGTGGTTTGCATAGTTCATCGTCGCATGTTACCACCACAGTGGGAACTACCAGTGACATGATGTGTTCGTGCTGTGGAAAATGTGTTATTAGCAGTGAGTCTTCTGTAACAATAGGTAAGATCACTTTTTACTTTTGGATAGTTTCTGGATTGCTATAATTCCCGGTTTAAAGCAACACTAAGGCTCATCTGTACCAGTTACCACTATCTCTGCCAAATAATGACACAGTTGATCTGATTGTTATATACTAGCTTTTGACTAATTAATTCCATCCTTCTGAACTATAATATCATTGATATTGCTGAAATCAGATATATCAAAATTAACGGCGAGAGTCAACCAGTTTTATGCATTTACTAAACGTGCACCAAAAGAAACATCATTTCGATTTTCTGGATTTTTTTCTCCGGTATAATAACCCACAACTGCAAAATGTATACGTATACAGTGTAATATTTTCGGATTAAAAGCGACGTTTTTGTCGTTTTTTTTTTTTGATATTTTGTCGTTGAGTTTTGTTGTTGCTATTCTTGTAAAATTTATAAAAGTAGCTTGAACATGACGTCGGGTATTCAAATAATGTTTTAAAGTTTGCAAGACAATATTCATACCTCTGTATAACTTAAGATATCCCCTTGAAATTTGCCGACAATATTCCTCAATAGTTTATTTAAGCTTTTTGTATGAGACAAGAGAAAATGAATTAAAATTCACACTTCTTTCTACTTTCATCAGCTTTTATAAATGACATTTGCTTGCTTCTACATTAAAATCACTGCTACAAAAATTGGAATCGCATTTCATTGATAAACTATTCAATCAATTGATAAATAATTCAAGAAAAAAAATCAGTATCTGTAGTTATAGGCCATAAAGTGGAGATGTGAATATAAAGTATTCTATGACTACAAAATTTTGAACACGAAAAAATGTTGCTAGAACATCATTTTTTCGATTTTGTGTACACTACTGAGAAAATTCTACTGATCCCGTTTGGCTGAATCATGATTTATTATATAAATACATGTTTTTCGCTTGCTTTGTAGAATTTTACGCGAAAAATAAACTATAGATTTAAAACTGTTGAAGTAGCATTTTCCTAGTCCTGAATATGGAGGAGAGTTGGGCAATGGGACTACAACTCAACCCCGTAAAACCAGATATACTCATTCATATACTGTGAGATCCGATCAGGCGGAGTGAAAGCTAACGTGTTCAGAAACGTTATACCATATGTTTATCGGTACAAAAAAACCTGCAATTTTATTTGTGATAGATGTCATAGACGCAAGTTTTATAATCTTCACAACAACTTTCTGGTGTTTCGTTTTCGATCAATGTTAACCACGCTGGGGTATTCCTTCTTCTTCTGCTTCTTGTTTAAGCATTTAGCCTGTTCCCACATCAGTCAGGGTTTAAGTGGTCACTCCATCTCTTACGTGGTCATCCCAGCTTTATCTCGGGCTATTCGGAATATTCTTGTTTCGTTCACCCATTCGCTCTATATGGTCGTTCTATTCAAGTTTTCGATTCTTGCACAATGTCTTCTATGTTGTTGCACGCTCTTCGGATGTCTTCATTCTTTATCCGGTCTTGAAGAGTTTTGCCCTCTATGTTTCTCAGTATGTTCATTTCTACTGTTCTAAGTAATCTCTGTGTAGTTGTCGTGACTGCATGTGTTTCGGCCGAGTACGTCAGGATGGGTCTAACTACTACCTTATATATGTTCACTATAGCTTCTGTTCTTACGTGCTTATTGTTCCATATCGTATTTCTTAGGCATCCTGCTACTCTCAGTTCATTTTCGACTTGTGCTGCTACTTCCTTATCCACTCCTACGTAGGTTGAAATGTTTATGCCCAAATATCGGAATTCGATCACTTGTTAGATGATTTGTCTATGGTGTGTCAGTTTCTTGACATGTTTATCTTTCTTCTAGTCATGTTTATCTTTCGCACTAGTTCATGAGTCTCCTTGGATTTGTTTGTACATGTCGTATGATTTCTGTTTTTTGTATGAGATATTGTATGTAGGCCTGTTTTTCTCCTTTGCATTTGATTTCCTCTGTAAACCATGGAGTACTTTTAGCGAATTGGTTCGCTCTCCTGATCGGTTTTCTAGGGCTTCTTCGACGACCTATTGTATGTTCACTTTGAGCTTTGTCCATGCTTTATTAGTGTTGTCCTGATCTTGAATCTTGTTTGCAACTTTGATTTTCAATTTGCTGGCATATAGTTCTCTTGTAGTCTGGTCGTATTCCAAACTTAGTAACTTAATAAACGAAGTTGCTACATTAATATAGCGTCGATTTTATAT
>WSZQ02094958.1:0-12445 GCA_019419845.2 Weissflogia rhopalogaster | reverse complement strand
ATTAGTATAGTAAATATAATTACATATATTCCAAAAACTATGTGAGATATTTCATAATTTCAAAAAGAATCTGATAGCTATTGTAATAAACATTAATACTGGAAGTTATTATAATAATTAAAGCAAGCGTTCATGTTTTATCCTGCCGACAGTGATATGTCTCCACGATGGTTAGTCCGACGTTGAAGTGTGCACACGATGATCAATCCACGGAGAAGTGCGATAATTTGAACCGCGATGCTTGATCCGGCTACGAAATACTTCAATAATTTGATCACGATTAAACAGAAATAGTAATCACTAATTCCAAAATCTTACCATAAACGACTAAGAATGAATGATGATTAAATGATATTAAATAGTTTCAACACTGCGTTTACCGAATGTTTCCTATATTCAGATTCGAAATCAATTTTGCAACCCCTAGAACATTTTCTTCAAGAATGTAAAACATAGATTCTTCTTATGACATTATCCATTTATTATTATTAATCAACAAACGTTTTCTATCTTTCTCTACTTTTTCTAGTGGTGTACGGATTAGTAACTTTTTCCCGGCCCGATCCGCTTTCGTTACTGATGGTACTGCCTGAACCCTTTGTGCATATGGGGTTTTTCCGGGGACCGTTACAAGCGAATCGCCCAACCTCTTTCGTTTGCGTTTTTTACCGCGCAGTCAGGAGTTCGCGGACGGCGCCGCAGCCGCTTGTTGAATGGTGAAACCAATTGGTCACCCATCCAACGCGTAGCAACGTCCGACATTGCTTTATTGCGGTGATCTAACGAGTACCGAGCTCCACAACGTGACAAGCCGCCGCTTTTCTCGATTTATATAGATTCTATATTAAGAAAAATGAAGCGAAGTACGTGCGTATTATATTGCACCATAATATAAAACTGGAATTTTAAGAAAGACATCAGGATCTAAACTCCTCGCCACTCACTAGTGATAGAGATAAATAGAAACTGTGCGCAAAATGGAAGTCAGGCGTATGCGACGACCAGATGATAAAAAGCAGCAGCGCTGCGCAAAAAATAAGATGGATTGATGGAGAAATGTCGCCGTGATTAAATTTGTTTGTGCGCCCTTCTTCCTCTTTTTCCACTAGCATCATGCTGGCGGCGGCAGGCTGCTTTGGTGGAGGTTGAGGAGGCGGCCGCGCTCGTATTTCGTCTTATCCCAACTCACGCCATCCTATTCCACATCCATTTCGTCCGCATTCAAGCGAACCCGTGTGTCACATACCAAATGTATAAAAAATATCCAAAACAACGAATTTGAAAATGGGGTCTTGTAACTCGTAAATTCAGCGAATCAATTCCAACGTACAACTAGATAATGAAAAATATGCAGGCGAGCAGTACAACGATGTTAATAAAATGCATTTGTTTATTATCAAGAGAAAGAGGAACAATGCTACTTTTTCGGTTTACCTACGATATCATTCGGTATGTTTGCGTCGAGTTTAGGTGTACGTGGCGATTCATTCCTCTGCGTCTCCAGTGAATCCGCCGAATTCGAAAATTCTCGAAACGCTAGCAGCTCCGGCGGAAAGTCGATGTGCACAAAAGTTCGGGTTTGACGGCGTTGTGGGTGGGCCACTCTCGCGAGGCTTTTCTGCGAGTTTTCCATCCCCTTTCGCCGCCGCCGTTCAACGTGTTTTCAATATGTAGCATTTGAGTCACGCTGCAATTCCGCGCCGTGAAAGGCTGCAAACCCCTCCCGAATGCCGAAAAGCGCTCGCGGACTGACAGAAACGAATAGGCAACGAATGGAATCCGTTTTTCCATTCCCTGCACGACGCGAAATTGCAATGCATTGTATTTGATTAATCTGAGTAAGCAACCTTAAAACTTTTCCCAAACAGAAGACAACTTTAAACTTAAAGGGGTATGCAGTTGATGAAAATCAATAGTTATATGGCTTTGAATGCTAAAGTGTAACAGTTTGGGCCAAAATTTAAAATTGTACAAAATGGAGAAAATGAGATCAGATGATTATTACGTATTTTGAATTGAGCAAATCCATAAAATTTTCAGAAATATTAGTAAATAGTAGTAGTTCGCCCACCTGGGCAGCACAGTTGGTAGTGCTTCGGTCTACCGTGCAGGCGGACGAGGTTCGAGTCCCCGGGGTGGGCACCCATTATTCACAATTAAATTCACAAAAAATTCACATTAAATCCACACCTATAACAACTACACAACATCAATCAACCACTCTTCAATCAACACTCAAAAATCAACAATCGCAAGTGTGCGCAACCCACAACACACAATACACATGATCCAACAAATATCACAATAATAACATGTAATATAAAAATACATAATAACAATAAAAAAATCCAGACTGAAAGACCAGTACGGTCGATGGCCAGGTCCAAGTACCAAAAAATACATTTTTTTAAAAGTAGTTTTTCTTCTGCATTAATTTTGGTTCAATTTCCTCTCTGAAACCATCTAATTATATTTCTAAATTGAAGGCAGTAGTATTCAGAGAAAATATAAGATAGAGAAGCACATGTTGTATTAGTGGCCTCGAAACAAAATTGTTTTGTTCAACCCAATTTGTTAGATGGCGCTAGTAAGTAATCGACTATATTCGGTGTTTCCGACAAGCGACGAGGTAATACTATAATATTTTTGTTTCATTTATTGCTCTGAATGACATATTCTTTTTGATTTTGATATATTGTCAATTCTTCTTCTTAAAATTGATTCTATCCTTAAAAAAACTACATGCGACGTGCAAATTGAATCGATCGGTATCTTTCCAGAAATGTAAGTTTGCAACTGTAAAGCTGAAAATAATTTCATTCTTCCAAGCTACTGAAACCTTCATGCTCTCTCAAAAACAAAGTAATATGTAATATGTTTTAAAATAAAACTGTATTTCAGTCCAGCAAAGTGGCGCAGTGGTCTGATCTATGGAACCACGAGGTCCCGGGTTCAATTCTCGGTGGGGATCCATATTAAAGTGAATTCTTATTCTTATCAATATTATTAGCCTCTATTGTGACTAATTACGTTGAACAAGAATTGAATAGAGCTAGATGCTGGATAGATGCTCGGTAAATCAAACAAAAAAAAACTGTATTTCAAAAATTGTCTATAAAATGTAAGCAATTTGTATTGTAAACTAATCGCAAAATTCTTTACAACAATATAATTCTCATAAATCATATTTGTGATGTTGTGAATATCGGCTGGGATTATTAATAATTAACAGATTACAAGAGTAAAATGTACGTACATTAACATAAATCACGAAAAGACATCACATTTGTGTCTAAAGGAGACCAGCCTGCCCGGGACGATTATTAAATTCCAATGAGAGGCCCGCCTCAATTCGCCGAGGTAATTTTCGTATTTCCCCCCTTAACAATCAAATTGCCTCCCCTCCCTCGACCTGAGAGGCGTGCGTCTCACGTTGGGAAACACTGTTTTAATGAATTTTTAGTTCTACAGAAATTCTATCACATTGTTTGTTTAATGAACAAATTGTCTATATCACGGGTATTTTGTAGTAATCAAAGGAATTAATGGAGAGGACTGTAGGTTGTTGGTAAAGCATGTTGATACTATGATGTGAAAACACAATTTTTTTCACTGTTTTACAAGTTTAATTGATAAGTCGTACGATGTACATTTTGCCGTTAGGCATCGTCGGGTACTAGCGAACCAAAAGTTACAAAAGATGTATTTATACAAAAATTTTACATTATAAAGATTTATGATATGTGGAGACGAATTAGTGGGGAGCTGACCAAAATATCGGTTTTGTCATTTATAACGAGGTCCGGGTTTTTTGAAATAGCCTGCTGGATGTATATTGCCTCCAAAACATTGTGCTTATACGTTTTATTGCACGGGTGTAGCTGGTTTAGGTTATCGATAGTGCAGTGATGGTCGTTGAAAATGAGATGGTGGGTGAGAGAGGAGACGTTTGGATTTCCCGTGCTGTCTGTGATGTGCAAATGTTCTTTAAACCGTGCTTCGAATTTGCGCCCGGTTTATCCAATGTATATTTTGTTGCAGTTCGAACATTTTATCTGATAATCACCGGAGTTGTGGATGTAATCGTTTTTTGATATTAATTTGGTGTTGGTTAGAGTTTTGAGTGTGTTGGGGTTGTAAATAGCAGTTTATGTCTTGGGAGATATTGAGAGGTTCTTTCTTTACGGGAAAGAATAAGTTTTGGGTTAGTTTTGTGTTTTTTCTCTGCAAAATTTGATATATCTACTCATCTCGGTAGCCATTACTATTCGCGATATGTAAAATATTGTAAAATTCCGAGTCATAATTGGCTTTTGTTTGAGGTACCGAGATGAGCCGATGAATCAAAGCATTTAATGCAGATAGCTTAGTGGACATGGGGTGGAAGGAGTTGAATGGGATTACACAGTCTGTGGCGGTCGATTTTCTGTAGATAGAAAAATCAAGTTTGTCAGTCAGTTTTTGTATAGAAATGTCCAGGAAATTTAGGGAGTGGTTTAATTCTTTCTCGATTGTGAAAGTTAAGTTTGAGTCAAGTTTGTTGAGATGTGAGAGAAATTTATCTAATTGTCTGTCAGTGCCGGTCCATATACAAAAAATATCGTCCACGTATCTGCGCCATGTTAGGATATTGCGGGCGAGAGGGTTATTAGAACTGAAAAGGTTCGACTCGAATTGGTCCATGTAAATTTCTGCGATGCCTAACGGCCTAATGTACATCGTACGATTTATCATTTAAACTTGTAAAACAGTGACAAAAATTGTGTTTTCACATCATAATAATCAAAGAAAGTTTTCCAACTTAAACTTATGACAATCTAACATAAATTGGAATAAATAAAACTCGAAAACGGAATTTACCCCGTTCAAGCTTAACCCTTTATGTCAAAAACTTAGAAACGTCAAGGATTGCTGACGTTCTACACGTTACTGGCGCTATTCTCGTTAAACGAAACCTCTTATACCTTCATGCATCCATTTAATCAACACCAGGTCTTTCTAAAGTTAGTTATCAATAATTTTCCCATTATTTGCTTCTGAATAAACGATATAAAATGTATTTTCATTGAACTATTTAAGGACAGTTCATATTTTTAAATATTTTATGTGTTAATCAACGTAGCGACTTGGTATTTTAAGAAAAAGTTAAAAGAGACCCTGTATAATCCTTGCTCAAATTGCATGTGTTTGTAATACGTCCGTCCGTATTGCGTGTGTTGTGTGCGGCGTTTTAAATTTCGTAAAAGTTTAATATTTGCAAGGTAAGCACACGTTCCTCGATCTTGCGCTCGCGAGGGTGGCACGAATGGCTCGGGCTCGGTGCGCCGTGGAAGCAATGTGTGCGCGCACTATACAACATCTCATTTTATTATAATATATTTCCTCTGGTGATTTGTGTGTGCGTTGGAGTCGCGCCGAGCACCCTCTTCTCCATTCTGCGCTGCTTACCGTTCGTCTTGCTAAGCTCCCTCGCTTTCTTCCCGAGCGCCAGAGACGAATCGGACTTGGAAAAGCTCGGGAAAGCTTTCCGTGCAACCGCCGCCTGGTGGGGCGTGTACATGCCCAAGCTGATTCGGGAATAATTCCTCATGGCTCATGCATTCTACTTTTTTTAGCATCAGTAACATACAGGATTCAAATATTCTCCAATTTCATAAATAAATTAACACATCTAAAATAAAAGCAATTTAAACAAATATAAACACTACTCAAAACCAGCGCACCTAAAGACATTACGTGATAACTGCTTATGCGTTTAAACTGTGAACTGTCGTTGTAGATAGATGTTTAGTGTGTTTCAAGGGCAATTCTGGAGTTTATTTCGTATTACCCTGTAGGCATGCCAACTTATATACTCTGACTTTATTCCTTTTTTGCGTCGTTTTGCCTCAATCTCCTTTCTCCCGACGGCTGCGACGTAATAATATTCCGCCACGCTGGTGGCGGCGGTGGTGGTACGGTCGCTTCGTTCACATATTTTTTTCTCATTCCGTTGCCGCCGCTCGCATTCTGCGAAAACGCACATACAAATATAAATTACGTTTCGGTCATAGCG
The DNA here is from genome assembly GCA_019419845.2 of Weissflogia rhopalogaster. NCBI lineage: Eukaryota > Metazoa > Arthropoda > Insecta > Coleoptera > Staphylinidae > Weissflogia > Weissflogia rhopalogaster. The sequence continues at coordinate 6,390 of WSZQ02094958.1, read as the reverse complement.
GGCGGCGCGCACGCCGGTTGCCATTTTTCCAATTTCGTGCCGCGCGTCTCCGCTCGCCTCCTTTTAGTTTCCTAATGGAATTTGCGACTCGCAAGGTATAATGCAATCTGCCGCCACCACCGGCATACAATCCCAACCAACACTCACCAAAAACGCGAACAATTTGATCACTACGCGAGCTACATTAAAGTGTGGGTTTAGTTACCTGCACGTTCGTCATAATTACATTATTCCGGCTTTGAAATTAACTGATATTAAATTTACACTTAATTTGGGAGAATTAGTGTACAATTTATCAGTGATTATAGTTACTAAATGGCGTTTTACTTTACATATTTGAAAGCGAGTACAAGCTATCAAAGAAGAACATGTAATCATTTAACACAATTAATGAATTTGCAAAGATATTAATTAATTGAGATTGAAATTTAACCCGGAAAGAGATGATCTTCTTTGATTTGTCAATGCTGGCTACTCTTGGGTCGTTAAAATAAGACTATGATAGTAGTCGTGTGAATGAGTTAGGAAACATTATTGCAAAGAACTTACTCTCAAATATGTATTTCAACTTTACACTAAATTGCCTAATTCTATACAACATACATACTTCTCACTTTTTAACCCTAAGAGGACCCTACTAAAATATGAAATTCATACTTTGTGCTAAAATTGCTTCTAATTTACATATCATAGAATGTAATACGGATCGATTCTTCTTTTCTTTGATTATAGTTTGTTTTGATTGCATATTTATTCCTCAGGATTAGATAATTATTGAGAAATATATCATATAAAAAACGGCCTATCCAATAAATGAAGACTTTCAGGTTTTCCATTTTTTTTTATTTTTCCGTATTTCTAAGGTTATAAAACACGCACCAATCGCTTCAGCGTGAAAATGTCTTCAAACTCTTAGGACACTGTTTTGTTTGGCTAGGGCTTAGGACGTATGTTAGGACTCATGAAAGTTGAGTCTTTCAGTGGCGATGTTTTCACTGTCGGAAAGATGACTAAATTCCTAAATATTTCATTTTTTATCTTCTTACTATGTACACAAATCGAATACCATTAGATTCAGAATGAAACTTGCACTATCTCCCACTGTTTTTGATTACATATTTATAAATCATCTTATATATCCATGAAAATGAGTCACATAACATCAATATTCCAATATCAAAAAATGGCTTGACCATAAACATTCCATTTTTACTCACATTTCCCTTATTTCTAGAGGTACAAATCATACATCATTCGATTCAACATCAAAATCGCATTCTAACATCGACAGTTTTTCACTTGTTTACATAGAACCGATTCTAGAACTTGTCGGTTGATGAGTTTAGTGTAAGTAATTTTTTGAGATTGGCAATATTGATGTCATAGATTCAACTTCATCAATATATAACATGATTTCTGAACATGTAATAAAAAAATCAGTTGCTTAAGATAGTGGCAAATTTCATCCTGAATAGAATGGTATATGATCTGTGAACATAGGAAGAAGGTAAATATAAATAAAAATGAAATATTTCGAAGTAGTTTAGTCATTTTTCTGACCGCGAAAACGTCGCGTTAATAGACTCATCTTTCATGAGTTATAATATCGGTTCTAAGTAATCAAATGAAAATCTATGACAGAAGTTTGAAAGAATTTTCACGCTGAATCGATTGGTGCAGGATTTATAATCCTAGAAATACGGGAAATATAAAAAAAAAACTTAAAAACCTAAAACTCGGCATTTGTTTGAAAGGACGCTTTTTTGGATGACACATTTTTCAATAATTACCCAACTTTTAGATCTAAATGTGTATATCAGAATATACGATATTTAATGAAGAATCGATCCGTATAAGATTGGGCATTCTATGTTATGCAAATTAGAGAATAATTTAGAAAAAATTGAAAAACAGATTTTAAAGCATATGGAACTATAGTTAACTATAAGTGCAAACAGGCAACCAAATGAACACAAAACGAACGTAGAAACCTCTCTGCCATGGTGTATGGTATGCAACACATTATTCTCATGATTTTTTTACAAATGCAGTGTTCATGGCACAAGGCGTAATCGTCGTAAATTAAATTAATTATGCCCTCAACAGGTGGTGGTGGCAGCCAACCGCCTCCACAGATTTCGCTGCGGTGCTTAATTGAACAATCTTGTTGCCTTTCCGCTCGTCGTCGTCGCCGTCCCGACCTCTCCTCGCCGATTACCAGCCCTTAATGCCTCGTCTAATGACAGACGCGATGCCGAATTCGCACAACGAGTACGAATGCGATGGAGACAAAACGTGCTGGCGTCTTGACTAAATGAAATACCTAACTCGGTTTGCAGCGGAGAAAAGAAAAGTCTGCTACCGGCAGCCCGTCTTCACGTTGCTTCAATTAAACGCCGTCGCTCTGCCTTCTTTCTCTTTGTCAGTCGCTGTGCGTGTGTTTTTTTCGCTCCCATTCACGCGCACTTTGCCGGCTGTTTGCTCTCCGCTTTACGACGATTTCATTCATTACTTTAACGCTAATTTATTAAATTCGCAAGTTTCGCTACCGACGCCGCTTTATCTTCCTGAAAAACGTTTACAGTTTAACACTTCACCAACACTTTTTTGCTCCGCTACGATTTACACAATTTTCTTCTTTTCTTCTGTCCTTTTTTTGTGCTGTATTTAAACAGTTTCAATTTTTAGTGGAAGCAGAGAATGTAATGCAAAAATACTTGAAGCTCTGCCTACTAAATTGCTGTTGAAATAATTTTATAACCGGGGTCTTAATCACTTTTTAAACAATTTAAAAATTAAACAAAATTAAAGAACGTCACAAATATTTTTAAGATACTCGAACTTGTTTTAAAATAAAATATTTATGAACTAACAAAGTTGGAGTCGTTGCAATAACGTACGTTCGATGAGATGAGAAATGAGACTGAAAGATGAACGGGTTGAGAATATTCAGGGTACCAAACATTTCATTGTAAATCCCGTCGGTCACACCTCGACCCTCTGTTTATTCCGGCATCACAAATTTAAAATTTGCATATTTTAAACGCTGCCAGATTATGCATATTTAATAATAACTAACCCTTCTTCCCATCCATTGAGATATACCTGCCAAAATGTGAAGAATGTAAAGAAGTTACAAGAAACTATTTAAGTTCAAGAATTCAATAAGGAGGACGGAAATGAAGACGGATCGGAAAGGTGGTTATTATCCCTTTATGGGTGCTTCCAATTGGTAACAATGTGTTAATTCGATTTGCATATTCAGGTATATGCAAATGAGGTTTTCGCTGGAGCTGGGGAGTGTGGAAGTGCTGCAACAACGCATTGTTTCTGTGCTTCCCTTTCGCTTTTCAGCTTTCGCTTTCAAACTCATTTGCATCCTTCACACCTCACTAACAATGCGTATATTCCGTTCGTAAATCTCCGGAACCAATACTATGCTACCCAACGAACTTTTTCATATCTGCGTTGATCAGAAACAGATTTACAGCAGTTTTAATTAAAATTGAACGTTTTTTGACGTTTCGTTTCAATTAGATATATGAAAATATGACGATAAAATTGTGGAAATGGCAATTTTGCGCATGATACCCTGACAGCCAGGGCACCAATCGCCTTTTACACACGAGTATCGTTCCGTATTTTATTGCATGTTTTAGAAACTGCTGGCTCCGAAGTCTTATTAATGTATAGCCTAAATTAAAATTCATTTTGGCCCGGCTACACTGTCCTTACGTGTTCACATCCGTGAACAAAATATCGATTAATGAAACGCTGTGCGTTTTTTGCCTCTCTTGCGTCATAGGGCCGTGCGTAAATAAGCCAAAACGCACGACGCCGCGCTTAAAGAGGCAAAACGCACTGCGTAAAGAACCGTGCGTAATGACAGACTTATTTGATCTATGTAAAATTTGTGTTATCCCGATTGCATTAACCTTCTGTCCATTTCCGTGAACGAAATATTGATCAGAGGCGCTGAGTGTTTTTCCTCTGTACGCCAAGAGGTTAAAACGCACAATGACGAGCATATGGAGGCAAAAACGCACGGCGTGAAGTAAGACGTGCGTAAAGAGACGCTTATTGGATCTGCGGACTATACGTCAAAGTTTATTTTCGATTGAGGTCGTATGTAAAACTTGGAAACCAACAAATTATAATTATATACAGGTCGAAAGGAACAGCTGACAGTTTTTTTTAATAAAAAACAATTCCTATTTAAATACCAACAATAGCCATCTGGAATATGTCCCTTCAAAGTCCATTCTTCACTCATCCACTTAAATCACATTTTTTGTTAACGGGTTGCGTCTGTTTACTTCCTCTTTAAATGTAAATTTAAATAATCACTTTTCGGATCACCTACAAAAAACGTAGGTAGACAAAACTAGTTTTTTATCATTAGAGATTGTATAATTCCTTAACGAAACGTTCATGTACTTTTTTTTTGTTTCTTAAACAGGAGAAGGATTCAAGTTTAGTGTATTTCAAAGCATAGCCCGACAAACGATGACACAACGCGACAATCGACGCGACACAAACAGGAAGGGAAGAAACTCGACGCACAAAGGGACGTTAAAAATCGACAAAAAACTACTGGATGCGCAGTGAGAAAGGAAGCCTCCAAAAAAAGAAAAACACGCCAAGAAGCCGAGATGCTGGGAACTCGGCATGAATTCAATGAATTTCATTTGAATCTGCTTTTCAATCATTTCGTTCTTATTTTATAGCTTTATTGTCTCTAAGCGACGATACGTTTATGTAAAACAATATTCTCGAGATTGGTGTTTTGCTGGCTTCGTTTTTCGTTGCACGCAGAAACTTTAAAAAACGTTTTTGACATTACAAACACACGAGCAAAATTCATGCGGCGCTGCAAGCATAATATCCCCCAGTATGGAAATATACATTATTAAAATTTCAATTTGCTGAGGCTTTTTATCGGGACGCTGTTGTACCGGCATGCGCATGTTGGTGTGTGCAATGTGGGCAGGTACACGACGACGGCCACCAACACATGCGACTAAATGGACGTCGCTGGTGGCAAATATGTGCCCGAACATTGTACCATTTTTCCGGACGTTTTTCCACCGCCGCGCGCGTGCCTAAAGCGCAAGCTGTAACTGAAGCGCGCAAAGTTAAGACGTATTCATGTGCACGTGGAATAATACAACGCCACCAACTACGCCCGACTGCCTCGGTATATTTTTACTTACCGAGCTCGAACATTTAGTTCTCGCGCTGAGCACGGGCCCCAAGAAGTCGTATTGGAATTATCGGCATGGGAAACGTTTAGTCGGCAAATTAAATCTTCCGCAACATGGATGGAAAGAAATTTCCGAATTACCTATTTGCACGACGGTACCAATGGAGCTAGACGTTGTTACTTCATATATGTGTACGAAATAGTCGAATGAAATTGTAATTTTCCTTCCGTGCCATTTTCCGAGAACGGGGGTATTTGCTATTATGCTGTTATGCCCCAGGACTATTCAGGGAGTTGTTAGATATAAGTTTCGAAAGTTAATTTCGAGCTGAATTTTTCAATTTCTCTGTTTATATCTGTTGCATTTATGGTTAACCTTTATATCGGCGTTTCTGGTTTGGATATATACAAACCCGATGCATTGGCCATCGAAAAACCTGAATAGATCTCAAGAATTTCGGGTTTAAGATAATTTAATATAAATTGGGTTTCCTGAGAAGTTCATTGCTCAAAACGTTGGATTTCTTTATAAAAGCGAAGTCATTTAAGTATTGAGAAAAACTAATGTTTTTATTATATTGTGCAGAAATTTACGTTATATATTTTACTGTCACTTGTATTTTTTCTTGGATTTACCGACTTTTACATCGACTACTATGATTAATATTTCTATTATATTTCTATTATTTCTATTGTGGTCAGCAATCAAACATCACACCGTAGTTTGAAAAGACTGAAACGTTGAGGAGCCCCATTCATTGCAGGTGCAATTTAAAATTAATTTGAAGTATATCAAATCAATGATTGGACACACCACAGTCGGAAAGAACGGAGAAGTTAAATCAAAGGGATGGGTAACAGTAGGATTTCAAAAATAGCCAAAGAAGAATCGCCAATTGGAAAGACTTTCGTGGGAGGAGCATGAAGTAGATGTAGCGACCTTTTTGAAAAATCACATAATACACAAGTGGTTAAGTAAATGCTTACTGAAGAATTATTTTAAATAAGAAGCTATCAAAATGGTACAAGTAACAAACTTATCGTCAACTCTTCTACTTCAATATGATATGAAAATTATCTTAATATGTCTTAATATATCTTCTTCTTCTCCTTGCTGATTTATGGCTCTTGGCAACAAGGCCCTCTGAACCAGAACTAACTCCACATAAAAGAAGCAGGTTATGTAT
>WSZQ02094947.1:2303-12448 GCA_019419845.2 Weissflogia rhopalogaster | reverse complement strand
TGATTGGTGGACAACTGTAGAGTCTCCAAGTTCATCAACACATGAACCACATACCACAGGGTATACTGAAACAACAATTGATGATTGGTGGACAACTGTGGAGCCCACAAGTTCATCAACACATGAACCTCATTCCACTGGGTATACTGAAACAACAACTGATGATTGGTGGACAACTGCAGAGTCTCCAAGTTCATCAACACATGGACCACATACCACAGGGTATACTGAAACAACAGCTGAAGATTGGTGGACAACTGTGGAGCCCAAAAGTTCATCTACACATGAACCTCATACCACTGGGGATACTGAAACAACAACTGATGATTGGTGGACAACTCTAGAGCCTCCAAGTTCATCAACACATGAACCACATACCACAAGGTATACTGAAAAAACAACTGATGATTGGTGGACAACTGTGGAGCCCTCTAGTACATTAACTCACGACCCACCTACCACATGGCATACTGAAGCAACAAATGGTGGCCGATAACAATTGAGACCCTAGTACATTAACCTACGACTCACCTTGCACATGGCAACTAGCACGGATATATATGACTGGTGGACCAATATGAGGCTTTCAATCGTTGATCCACTACAGGGAGGCCACCCACGTGTCCAACTGCCCAGAACCCATAAACTACGAACACTGGTGCAACTCCTGGTGAAAATCCCTCAACCTTTATAATAATCGATATAATTTTTAAACTTTTGACGTCCTTCATTGGAAGTGCCGGATGTAAATATGAATAACAACCTCTTTAAGCAACAGAAAGGTATGATTTGTTTATGCGGTTTTCGCTTAGATTTCATAATCTGGTGGATTTTTCATTTTTTCCAAGGCTATACAATATTAAATAAAAGAAGAAATACTATGATTTATCCCAATAAATAGTCCTGTAACAACTAATTTTCATTACAAATTGTTAAAGAAGTGTTTTTTCGTTTTTTTTTTCTTTAAAAACGAATCTCTACTTTCCGCCATAAACAAAGTCTTTTTTAAAAACATTCACGACCGGAATGAATAAGCAAATAACATTTCTTGGCTGATTTATAGATTTATATTGTTTAGTAAAAACCCATAACATCATGAAGGTCATTGGGGGCATATGCCACGGCAGCTTTATAACACACCATGTATATTTCAGGTGAATCTAATTTGTTTGCATAGAGATAACGAAGCAAGAAAAATTGTGTATATAGTCAGATATATTTTGTTAAACATGTATTGCTGCATAAAATGTCATCCAATATATTTCATTTAAATTGTAACAATTTTCAACTTTCTTGTCATGCACCCTATTTAATTAATTGTAATTTATTTATAGGTTTCGTATTATTAGTAATTGTTTACCTTCCAAATATTTATGGATCTCATTGTGAAGAAAGGGACAAAATACCATCCATATTACGATGTGGGAACTATTTTCTTTGTGAAAATGGTAAGTTTGTCAAACAAAGTTGTTCTATTGGAAAGTGGTATGATGGGGAGAAGAGACAATGTCGAAATAAAGAATTAGTGCAATGTGTGGCAGAGTCTAGTCTGAAATATGAATTACCTAAATTTACAACACCCTCTGAAGAAAGCAAGAGGCGCAATGGTAGAAGACGCAATTCACGTCATCATAGGCGCAGTAAGTCTCATTATAAAATTATGGAAAATCAGAAAGACTCGTATAATGAAGAACTGAAGATTGCTATCTTGGAAGAACATGAAGTTCAAGATCTGAGGTTTTCTGAAGAAGCAAGAACAACTGCTTTCCCCCCATTGCGATCTACTAGGTCCACTTCTGTGGAGAATACAATAGGGAATGAGAAGACGGAAAGATCATTAGAATTTACACCAATCATCCATGCTAAAGAAACATCGACTAATATAATTCAAAACACAACTAAAGGAATATCTGAAGCGGGAACCTACAATGTTACCACTTCGACTTCAGGGATAATGCTACCACATTCATCAGTAAAACCTCCTAGTAGAACCACTTTAGATGCTGTTACACCAGATAGTGGGATTAATTTTACTTTAGTGGGGACCACAGTTGACATTTCCTCTAATTCAAAGGTAACTCAGAAAGAAACAACACTTTCAGATGATATCACTGAGTCAATCATTAGAACAACATCTATTGAAACTACAACTTTTGAATATATTTGTAATTCAACATTTTATCCCCCTGTTACCAGTGGGAACAATACTCCCTCCGATAAATCTGAAGGAACAGGAGTGACTAGTGGGTTATTAAATAGAACTACCGATAGCCCTCCTTCTACATCTACTTCGGATGATACAACAGATAATAGTTCTAGGGTTCCATCGGAAAATTCAACAGGAACCGGGTTAACTTCTTCCGATGAACCATTTAATTCGGAATCTACTAATTTTACTGAAGAGCTTTCGCAGAACTCAACAACTAATGGGGGAACTCAAGAGACGGAAATATCAGAGGGTACTTACTTAGGTACGAAGTCCACGGTTGTACATCCTCCCGGGTTATCTTCTACATATAGTATTGGGACCACACTAAATTCCATTACCAATAATGATACTAGTTCCACCATAGACTTTACTGAATTTACTCATGCCTCAAATTCCACGGGCGGAGCGATTTCGGAGTTAACGATCACTTCAGAGATTACGTCATCTGACAATGTTTCTGACGACTTGACAGTTAGTAAATCTTCTCAATCTGCAACTAGCTTAACTGAATCAACCCATTCCTCAAATGCTACTTCCGGAACGACCACTGAGCAGACAATCGTTACATCCGAGATTAGGTCGTCGGACCATGTACCTGGCGAATCTGCGAGTAATCAATCTTCTGAACTTCCAACCGACGAATTTACAGAATTAACGAATGCCTTAAGTGCCACGAATGAAAGTACCAGTGAACAGTCAACTATTATTTCAGAAAGAACAGTTCCTGATGATTCTACGATTAGTAAATCTTCTGATTCTGCAACCGACGGAACGACCAATGAGCAGGCAACGGTTACTTTAGAGATTACGTCGTCGGATCATGTTCCTGGCGAATCTACTATTAATCAATCTTCTGAACATTTTACCGAGGACTTTACTGGATTAACTCATGCCTCAAATTCCACGAACGGAATGATTACTGTGCAATCAACCATCACTACAGATACTACATCATCAATACATGTTTCTGATAAATTTACGATTAGTATACCTTCTACGATTAGTATATTTCCCACTACCACGAACGGAACGACCACTGAGCCTTCAGCCATAGCCTCAGAGATGACTTCATCTGAAAACGTTCCTATCATAACATCGGACAGTAGTGCAGGGACAGAGTTTTCCATCAATCCAAGTAGCCCTACAAATACTACCGAAACTGATTACACAGAAACTACAAACTTCAATGATGTCTCTAATGATTATACTATTAGTAATACTTCTGATCTAGTTTCCGGTCATTCCATGGTGACTAATACAACCTTAAGAGATGGAATAACTACCCAAGAGAACACAAGCCCAACCTTTTCAGAATATGAACCACCAACTTCAAAGACCACCACATCCACAGAAAAGCCATCAACTCCGACTATTCCTTCTTTTCATGGAGGATGTAGAGCATCTTGTCCAACTAATAACGAATACGTCGCATACATTCCACATGTAGATTGTACCAAGTTCTGCCAGTGTGAATGGGGATATGCCCATATCATTAATTGTCCTCCTGGTCTGTACTTCAATCCGTCCATTAACGTATGTGATTGGCCCAGGAACAGCGGATGTATACCAATATAAACTTATCAATTGTTTAAATACTCTATTATAGCACTTGCTCTTGATTATTGTTTTTGTGTAATTCCTAAAATAATTCACTTCCAATTTGTATAAAAACGAGTGCATTAAAGAGAAAGCAAATTCATGTTCTAGTACTTGATCAATTGAACCATTCTATGAATCTACCGCAGATATGAATTAATTGATCTTATCACCTCAAAAGTAACATGCTTGCATTATAGATAAGTTCACAAAAGTGTTGTATATATAAAATAAGACAGAGTTGGTTTATTTGCCACCATCGGGTATTACCGTGAGCAATGTTTAAAGGTTTGCATAACTTTCCACTGTTATTATTTATGATTGTTCATAATATTTTTGTTCCGCTTTATGCAGAGATACTTTTGGTTACCCTAATATGTGGGTGTATCCACGCCGGGAAGATCTATAATTGCAGGGAAGGCGAAAAGGTTTCGTCAGTTCTGCAATGTAGTAATTATTTTATCTGCAAAGATGGTGTTCTTGTTGAGAAGAGGTGCCCTAATGGACAATTATATGATAATTACACTGAGGAATGCCTTGATGAGGATGAAGTAGAATGTAGTGATGTCCTTATGAGTGGGATGAATTTGAAGAAGAAGAGCAAGGAAAATCATGATTCAAAGAAGAGTAAGGAGAGTCACGAATCGAAGGCTAGCAAGCATAGTCATGAGTCAAAGGGTAGTAAAAATAGCCATGAGTCCAAGGAGAGTAAGAATAGTCATGAATCAAAGGAGAGTAAGAATAGTCATGAGTCCAATGGAAGTAAGAGCAGCCATGAGTCTAAGGAGAGTAAAAGCAGTCATGAATCCAAGGAGAGTCATGAATCTAAAGGAAGTAAGAGCAGTCACGAGTCTAAAGAAAGTAAGAGTAGTCATGAATCAAAGGAGAGTCATGAGTCAAAGAGTAGTGAAAGCTCTGGAAGTGATGAATGGAGTTCGGAGACCACCAATGGACCGACAACTACTGACGGTATAACTACTACTGAACAGCCTTGTACGACCTCTGACAGGCCCGCGACTCATGAGGAGCCTTCAACCTGGCCACCAACTGAAACTAGTCAATCACCAACCACTGAAGCTCCAACAAATCCACCTACCGAAAGTACCTCAAAACCCACTGATCCTACAGATAGTTGTGTCGGCAACTGCCCAAGTGATAACGATCGCCCTGTCTATCTCCCCCATGAAGACTGCTCCAAATTCTGCCAATGCGACTGGGGAAAAGCTCATGTTCATGATTGTCCAGCAGGTCTTCACTTCGATCCAATGTTGGATGTCTGCAACTATCCTTGGGATGCCCACTGCGAAAGAGCCTAAATGGTTTTCTACTTTCTTTATTGTTACTTGAAACCTTAAAAAAATGATTAAAATATATTTTATTGCTATACATGTTATTGCCATAATTGATGTAAATGCATATGAAAGTACCCGAACCTTTTCGGAAACTGATCCATCAAAATCCCAGACCTGACCATCAGAAAAACAACCCGCAAGTGCTTGCCATGGGTGATGTTTGGCATTTAGTCCAAGTAATAACTAGCATTCCATGTATATCCCATTGAGTTACATCCATATCATTAAGTGTCCTTCTAGTTTGTACTTCCATCTATAATTTGACACAATTGATTGCACCCGAAATAGCAGATGTAAACCAAATGTGCAAGTATCAATGTACACATATCAAAGCTACCGATTTCCCCTTGATTTAGATTATTTTTGTTTTAATTTCTAAAATAAATCACTGCCATATTTTATTGTTATAAAAATGAGGAAAAGAGAACTCAAATTGTTCTAGAACTTGACCTATTTCATGATTCTTCATTTCATAGCAAATAAACAACTGTCATCTGGTAATCCCATACTCATTGTTTAAAGGTATATATCCGTTTTTCTCAAATACTTTAACACTTGAATGTGATTTTCTATATTAAACAGAATTACATTCGGTGACCCTAATTTGTGTGAGTATTCATGCTGGGAAGATATACACGTGCAAGGAAGGCGAAAAATTTCGTTATTTCTGGAGGGTAGCGATTATTTTATCTGTAAAGATGGAATTCTTGTAGAGAGAAGGTGTCCAGAAGGAGAGTTATATGATAATTCTTTAGAAGAATGCGTTGAGGAGGATGAAGTAGTGTGGTGAGGGTCCACTAAGTCCGCCTACCGAAAGTACAACAAGACCTGATCCTACAGCTGGTTGCATCGGTATTTGTCCAAGTAAAAACGAACGTCCTGTTGATCTCCCGCACGAAGCCTGTAACAAATACTGTCAATGTGGCTAGGAGAAACCTCGATTCCACTTTTTTTACCCTGAACTTCTTTTCGATCCGACGATGAACGCCTGCGTCTACCTTTAGTTAGCGAACTTTGAAAGACGGGGCAACTTTAGAAAATACTCCTAAAGAACCTCGCCTTGTACCGCTTCTAAAAAGCCCTTAACAACAGAAGAAAGCATTGGAGTTCAATCAGTCCACCTGCAGGAAGCACCACAGAACCCACTGATCCAATAGCTGGTTGTATTGTCGCCTGTCCAAGTGCAAGGGAATGTCCTGCATATCTCCCACTTGAAGACTGTACGAAATTCTGCCTGTGTAACTGGGGAAAACTTAGGGTCCACATTTGCCCCCCCCCCCGGTCTTCACTTCACCAGAGTGTTGAATATCTGCACCTCCCCATGATTAGCGCTGTGTGAAAGGCCCTAAACATGTCTTCTATTTTCTTTATTGTAACTTGAAACCTTTAAAATTAGATTAATACATATTTTTATAATTAGACATGATTTTCCAGTCGTATTTCTCAGTAATAGTAACAGTTTTAGTCGCATATTTGAAGAACGCCCAGCCACAAATAATGTAAACACACAAATAAAAACAAACGATATTCATTTACATTCGGAACCAACTATTAGACAAATAAAACAGATATGTGGATTTAAAACTGTCGCCATTGCTAGTCTATGCTAAATTTTACGCGGAAATAAAGTAGTCTGACGCATGAAACGATGAAAAATGGCAAATGCGCCTAGAAATCATTAATTTTCTGCTTTGCAGGCGTATATCGCGGACGCATGAATGATTGCGCCATCGTTCTGTCGTTGAGGGTGTACGGGTCCATTATCAGGTTCATACGCAGGTATTTAACTAACAAAGGGAGTGGAATTTGCGAGAGTTGGCGATATAGATGGCCGGCTTTCTGGGGACGCATTTGCTGATGGACGAGCTGCTCCTGGGGGTTCTCCTCATCGATAGCATCGGTTTCATCGCTCTCTAGATGGTGCTTGCCCAGCTCGTTGGCCGCAGCATTTGTATGCTCGTTTGAAAGGGGTGCAAAGCGTTTGCCATACCTGAAAATAATGTTGTCATATAATACTGATAATATCTAATTTAAAATTAGAAATTTCACAAAAACAACAAAGGGAGGTGATGAAAGTACCTGATTCCTTTGGCCCGAACATATTCATGCAGGTCTTTCACGTACTGGGCAACCTCTTCCGGACTGTTGAAGACATCCGGACGGGTAGGACGACGAAGTTCCTCGTTCTGTGCTCGAACCAATGAAGATGTTGACCAGATAATTCCCACGATGAGAAAGGATGCGAAAATTGCTTGAGATTTTACCAACATCTATTAACAATAAGTTTGGTAATAATTACTAATTTTTATATCAACAATTTTTATATTTAAAAATAAACTCTTTGCGGCAGGGAACGTAATATGACATCAGGAAATCCTGCTGCATCGACAACATTAACGAATCGGTAACCAGTCTCAGAAGAATGTGGCACGACCAGATAAGCATCATGAATGAAGGCGGGAGAGTAAGAATCGCTCGAGACAAATCACTAAAAGGAAAACGCAGCCCAAGAAAGCCCAAGAAATGGTGGAACAACAATCTGAATAGATAGCTCTCGAAGAAGAACAGGCTAATTACAAGCCTACATTGAAGAAGAAAGAAGAGGAAGAAGGGACACTTTTATCAGTTATTGTCACCAGCGTAATTAAGCTAATTATAATAAATAATCATAGCTCCATTGCATAATTTCCTTCTTCTTTTTAGTTGTTGAGTGGGTTGCATAATCATCAAGGTCTTTAACCCTTAAAAAAAATGGGTGTTTTTTCATACTTCATGTAAACAAGATATCAAACGATTAAATTGCCAAAAATATTACATTCCTAAGTAACCCTTCCATTCATTAGAGATTATTTATTCAAGATGCACTGATTATCTACACAAGCCCATTGAAACTCTTCACTTTACGATCAATGCTTTTTGCGGCTGTCGGCATCAAAGTGCAAATAAATTCTCATTAATTTCAATCCATTTCAATCGCCTTTGACTCACAATCGGTACTCCCGCTCGAAAGAAATTGATGATGCTTACTTCTGTGTGAATTACCAGCGCTCGCACGTACATATCTCATCATCTTATCACTCAGCCAATCAGCGGCAGGAAAACATTTGCACATACTTCAAAGTATAGACATTTTCAATCAACATAGAAAAAAATAATAATTCAACTTTCATCTAGTTTATGATTCGTATTTGTTATGAAAGTTTATAACTTAATTGAAAATAACGTTCTTTGGTATCTGAATCTGTCAAATTATCAGTATCCTGTTTTTACACAATTCCCCCTTAAAAAACTCGGTAATTAATAGTAAGCCTAAAGATTAATATCAAAAAACAACAAAATTCCGATGATATCATCAAATAAATGCCGCTACACTGATAAATTTGACGCAAATATAATTATGTTATTAGTCTGTGATAATAGGGCGATAATTTGCGATAACCAGCAGTACCTGTGAACGGGAAGTCCGAAAAAAAACTGCTGGTTAAACATATTATTACGCATTATTGGGATTGGGATTATCGCAAATTATCGTCGCATGCGATGCGACGATGGCTGTTTTTCGACTGTGAGACTATTATTACACGTATCATGCAGTAATTAATAAAATTGTTGCTCTTTTACGCCTGCGCTATTTTGTAATTAAGCGCCTGCTAAAATTATTTGCGATGGAATTCGCGTATAATGCACGCAACTGTCATAAAAATGTAATTAAAATATTTCGTGATTGATACTCTTTATGCTTGATTTTAAGTTCATCACATAAAAAGTTGAATTAAATACAAATTGAATATATTATCACCTTTACATTTGCAGTATTTCATAATGAAACTTTTTGCCATTTCCTATTTTGGTAAAAATTGAGAATAATGTGCGCCGTCATTACTTTCATCAAAACGGATTGGGCCCCAAAATTTATTTTGTAAATAATATCACTTTGTATCACCACACACAAAGCGTGGTGGTTTTCATAAAGTGTTGCGGTGGTAATTTACATATTAGTTTTTTTGCGCGTTGCGGTGGTGTTGAAATGTGAAAGTATTAGCATAATACGAGTCAATGAGTCATTCCGGAAATTGTGCATTGCTCGCAACAGCACCAAATGGCGCGACATATGACGTTCATAAAACAGGATTAGGCAGGACATGGCTGCTGCGGTGCTGTTGGATTTTTTAGTGTTGATTTAGTTTCGGTGTTATTGCGGCGAATTTATTTGTATAACATATTTGTGCTCATATAAATATGGGTACAGGGTTTTACACATGCAGGCTAGGTAATCTTGCCATTCATTGAGACCTGTAATTTAAAATTATACGTAAACAGCTGACGGCTGTAATTCTTGGTTGGTAGTATGAAGGAGTTGAAATGCATTAAAAGTTTAAAAAAATAACATAAAGTGTATAGCTGATTATGAGACAAAACGTTAGACCGCAAAACAAAGCAAATAATGAAGGTAACAGAAATGTTAGTCATGTGTCGAATTGCAAGGATAACTCTCGGGAGCAGGGTATGAAGTGATGTCATCAGGAAATCATAAAACATCGACAACATTAGAAGGATGAATGAAGACCTTACAATCGCTCGAGACAAATCTTCAAGAGGTTCAGGAAGATTCAGAAAACAGATTGGGCGAGGCTCTGAGTTAAAAGCTCTCGAAAAGGGCTATGTCTATATAGAAAAAGGAAGACAAAGAAGAAAATGCGAGTCTTATTACCAATTATTATCGCCAGCATAATTACATTAATTACAATAAATAAGCATAACTCAATTACCTTGTCAATTGTTGTTGGAAACCCATATTGCATTCTTTGAAACCTATTATCATTTGTTAATTGTACGAGGGAGTTGAAAAATACATTAAAAGTAAACTTTAATAAAACTAATTGGCATAGGCAACACATATTGTCTATCAAGACTCGTATGCAACCCGCTGATTTTTCAGGGCAGTTTAGCATCTGTATGAATACCTTAAAAATACTTTATCAGTAATT
>WSZQ02094935.1:22311-39673 GCA_019419845.2 Weissflogia rhopalogaster | reverse complement strand
AATTTTTTCGTTTGATTCGTTTAACGGTAGACGCTAATTCTTTATCTCTAATAACCCCAGACGTCATATGACCAATGGTCGGATTACACACATATTACTATTGTCACATATATTAAAATATGATTAGAAGTATTTATATTAATTATTCTGGCGAAAATGCGTTTTGTAGTGACTCAAGTGACTCAATGTTTCAAATTATTATTCGTGAATAGTTAGGAAATGATTAAGTGCATGCTACGATGAGAACTGTGGCAGTTTGACGGAGGTTCGCTTGCGTAAAATGAAGTGTGAAGTGTTTACTCGATGAGCAGACCATTTACGCTGGATGTAAGACACCGGAGTGTAGGTATGGATCACGAAGTAGACAGACGGTATAGAATTCCATATAAGAAAACTTTATTTCCTCAAATTTAAACCTAATGGTACATGCTTATTGCTTATCTCTAGTTAACTCAAGTCATCACATGACCAAGGGTCGGATTACACACTTATTACTGGTGTCACATATATTAAGATATGATTAGAAGTATTTATATTAATTCTTCTAACTCATCAGAGTACCAAGGCTTATCTGTTTATTTTCCATAAACATACAGTAATACTATTTCTAGAACATCGATTTTTGTTGTTAAATGAAGTTCACTCTAAAGTAGTGAACCTTATAGAAAATTTAGGCCACCTACGCGATGCTTCATTTAATTCATATGCCGTATACGGAGCGGAAAACTGCAACCCGCTATTTGGAAATCTATAATTCCTCAAAGATGTCAGCTTGGTATCTGTAGTAGAGCTTGCTGAATACGAGCACACACGAGAATGCGCAATTCGCAACTCTTCAAAGGATTAGGAAACGCGATTTATTCGCGCGACGCGCCAAAGAAGACACGGCAAAGCGGCGTCGTTATCGTCGTAACTTTCATTGAGGCGCTTAATTGCCGCTCATTGTCAAGCGAGCTTCACACATTCCTACAACATATTTACACACATACAAACATACGCTCACGTACACATTTTCCAAGCAGCCAAAAGTGCACAAAGCAGGTTAAGAAAAGGGTACGGTCACGATGAGCACTGTCGCAAGCGCGAAGACAAAGTGAATTACACTCGACTGCAGAAATGTGGTCGTACAACTGAAAATTACGATCGTATAATATACCGTGTGATTGTCTCATGTTTTATTACGTTCCCTTCCAAAGTTTACTTCTTTTTCGTGGTTTTAATTCAAAATTCAATTAAGTACGTAATG
Source organism: Weissflogia rhopalogaster (assembly GCA_019419845.2). Lineage (NCBI taxonomy): Eukaryota > Metazoa > Arthropoda > Insecta > Coleoptera > Staphylinidae > Weissflogia > Weissflogia rhopalogaster. The sequence continues at coordinate 38,427 of WSZQ02094935.1, read as the reverse complement.
TATGCTGCTAAATATGTCAAGTAATTGCAAGTATAAACATTGAGTCATTCTATTTGGAGATGTTTATGTTTGTGATTGCGTTTAATTGCTGACTCTGTGAGATTTGCGTTAAAAATTTGGATATAAAGTGGCTTTGCTGTATTTGGGATCTCCCTGGTGTTCATTTAGTAGTTTATTGCGATCTGGGATGATGTTTCCCAAGTGCGCAGGTTGATTGAAAGCGAAAATAATTCGATGCGACATTATTCGCCGCACGAAAAGCGTGTTTACAACAATCGTGCACGCACATGTTGCACACATCAATATTGCACAAATCACTGCCGTGGGTCAGTTCGATGCAACTGCATTGTGAACAAAATGTTACTTAGAAAAACAGTTTCTTGAATATCCCATGAATATTTCTTAAATTCTTAATTTGACGAGGGAATAAAATTTCTTAAAAGTCAATTCACCTTTTAAGAAGAGATTTTATATTGTCGTTTATGACTATGAGCAGCAAAAAAATCGTTCTAAAGCTCGATCTTCAAGGCCATCTAAAGATAATTTCAACATTCTGATTCTAAGTATGCAAACCGTTTGTCTTTATCAGGTGTCTTTTTGGGAATAACTGACTTTAACAAAGTTATAAGCGTTTGACATTGTAACTAGGCAAATAACAAACAAATATCTTACAGGTTAGCAAATATATAAAGAAGGGAGTACTAATTAACATAATCTATATAGTGTGATCTAGTTCAAGTTATACATTGTATGTAAAATGTATAGGAATAACATAAAGTTTCTATAATTTAACGTGTGGCGGCAATCCATTGCCGCACAAACAATATTAGGATCAACAAACCACAGTCACAATCAACATCAATAAACCTTAATCTGCACGTAATCAACATCCGCCGAGAATAAACATAGAAAATGCTGACATCTCAAAATCGACCCGATTTCCGCTGTGACGAACTGAAGTCGCGTCAGCATTTTCATCTGCTATATATAAACGACATTTCGTCATCACAGTCATTCAGTCACTCAATCAGCTCGACACCGATGATCGTCACTGAAGTCCACCAACAGCGAGCCCGACACCAGCTGCCATCACCAGAGAGCCCGCCGTCACAGAGAATCCACACCGAGTCTCTCACCGGCCGCCTCCAACGTCGCCAGCTGGCGCCAGCACCGAGTCCGCTACCAGCCGTCGTCATCAGCGAGGCTCACATCAACCTGCCTGCCCCGTCGACCAGTACGAGCTGATAGAGTCCAGCTGCCGCCTCCGCCTGGATCTCCTCGTTATCTTAATCTCATTTATCTTGCATTGCATTTCATGTATTGTGGTATAATAAAAGCCCACAAACTGCTGATCCCGGCGTGATTGAGACGCAACCCCATCGACGAGCACGAGATCCACACACAATGGCACAAGAAAACACGACACCGCTTCCGCTACTAGTTCCGCAGCCAGATCCCGCAATCGCACCGCCTCCAGTTGCAGCCACGATCGCGCCGCCAATGCCAATCAACCATCAGCCGGCATACACAGAGTTCGCATCACACCTCGCCAGCGACATGCTGCCTGCACGCCACGATGACGACGTCGAAACTTGACTAGCGATGGAGGACAACTACTCCGAAATGTTGGGCATCACATCAAACAGGCATAGGTATACAATACATTCCACAAACGTATGTTAAATAACACTCTATGACGATCAATACGCTGAATGAGTTGGATATGATCACAGTTTTAGGAAGGAATATGAGGAGAGCATATAGAGATGCTTGCCATAACGCGTACACTTCTGATGTAAAATTCGAACAATACCAGAAACAGAACCATACCATTTATTATTGTGTGGCACCTGACCCGAAGGCTGCTTATCCACACAGGCCTATACAGACCGTAGTTGGGATACGCCCAACCAGTACGATCAGTACACTGCACAGATCTACTTGTTTCGCCATACAAGGGACAATCCTGCAGGCCCCAACAAGTGATGGTGCTATCTAGCTACGCCACAACCCGCACGAAACCAATCCTCAAACCTCAGGGTAGGCACCGAGATGCCTTGGGCTCCCTGGCTATTACCGAACAGTCCGATCACTACTACTGCCCTTGAGTAGTGGGTTTATATACTGATTTCCTCCCATTTGAAGATGGGTACTTCCTTGGTTGCCTCGTGTAGCGCGTGGCTGACCCTTGGTATCTGAAATCACGTACATCTTCGTTTCCGCATATATCTTTTTAGAAGAGTTTGTATGCAATCTATGTGCTTCTTCGAATCGCACTTTCTCGGTTCTATTGTTAACGCATTTTTTGGCGTCACCTGTTTTTTCATGTTCCTGTTGTATATGCGTTTTGGGAGAATCAAAGTCTTGTTTCCTTTGTGTCCAGTTCAGAGAATTATCCACATTTCCTGTCAGTCACATTAACATCTAAATCTATTGGACATGTCTAAGTCTACGAATCATCATATCTATACAAAGAAATCTCTTGTCTAAACTTTCCAGGAACAATTATCCAAAATTGTATTGCCGCATTCACGGCAAAACTTTATACTGGATGAAGATGTTTCTTTCTTCAAAAAGTAGTGAAGAGATACATTCACAAAAGGACGAGGTACATTCGTAGAATTTATAAAAAAAAATGTATATAATTATAGAAATATTCTGAATATTCTGAAACACAATTTGGTACTGTCTTGGTCCATGTTTGCACAGTTCTGCTGTAATCTGCTGTAATCTGCCTGTGCCTTGGTGATCTTCTACTTTCTTCCATTTTTGTAGTAATTAATTTCCATTTTAAAGTAATTAATAAAGACTCACAATAAAAAAGGTGATTTGAAATAAATAGAATCTCAACAGCCGATCACATAAATCTTCAACCAATTATACAATACATTTCATAAATATAACATGTGAAAATAAACTAACCCAATTTTGAAACTCTACACCAGACTGCCTAAAACAATACACAAAAATAACAATAGTTATAATAAAATGCATGTAAACTAGAACAAAATAAAAATTAACCAAAAAAGTTGTAACCCCAATTAAAGACTCATATTAATGCAAAATACTAATCCACTTTTCACTTTAAATTGCGTCTAATTACAAAATAATACCACGTTTCGTGTTGTAAACTTTTACCAAGTCTTTTCATGAATATTCAAGAAGTTGCCTTGACCCATTTCAAGACTCTCATCGTCGAACTCATCTTCTTTTACTTGATTATCAGGTCTTCGCAATAATATACCTCTTGTGTTTCATCAAAAGCGTAACGAGGATTTGTTTTAGATCTTTCCCAAATTTGTTTTGCAATCCATGAATTTTTATCGCAATTTTACGTTATGGATTTATTTAATCTATGTACATTTATTTCATTGTGTACATCTTATTTCGTCTTCGTGAATAATGAAAGCGAAAATTATCAACGATATTGATCAGTTCTATTGCAATTATTATTATTTAATAATGTTGTAACTTATTGCCAAAGATCGAACAAAAAGTATTTTTGTTACAGCGGATACGCACGAATAAAATTTCGTTTTCTGTTCGTTTTTATTTAATATTGTGGTTTGATTAAAGGAGAAATGATTTGATAATTGCGTTTAATATTGTTGAGAAACACGATTTGGATTACATTTTACTGGCATGAATTGACATTTTTTTGGGTGTATCGCACAAAAAAGAAGGAAATTATTGGGTCATAATTGTTAATATTACCTTGACTCTCGTTTTTGATTAGTTATTAGTTGCTTGTCGATAGAACTTTTACGTTCTTTCTTCCTGTTCACGATAATTAGAGTTCAATTGACGACGACATGAAAAAGTAGAATTTCGTAGAATTTATAAAAAATGTATATAATTATAGAAATTTAATATTCTTTTTGGGAGGTGATTAAAATTTTAAAGTTGATTTGCTTGACTAATGTGTAACTAAATGAGTACTCAAACGAGAAATGGTTATGAAAAGTAAGATGCAGTGAAACCTTTTCTGTTTATGTCAGGTTTTCTTATTTTACAGGTGAATACAGTGTTGGGAAGATTTTTTTGTAAATTAGAGGAGGAAAGCGCAAAAATATTACAACATTCCAAGAAACTATTCAATTTTTTCGGCAAAAACCCAAAAACACAGTTAACATGATTCAATGAAGTCAGGAAAGACATGAAAGAAATGAAAAAAAGTGAAAATAGATGGAGGGGAGGTGGAGAATAGAAAAGAGCAAAGGGAGAAGATCAGGGGATTCGAGGGGTTCCAAGAAAAGGAAAAAATAAGAAGACTGGTGCAAAATGGATAGAAGAAAGAAAAAAAAAACAGCATGGAGAAAGAATGAAGGAAGAGAAGAAAGAGGAGAGAAACATAATCATGGGAAATTTCACGTGGTCTATAATCGGCCTAAATCGAAAAAAAAATCGAAGACGAAAATAATTAAATCAATAATTTACAATTCCATTAAATTTTAATAAAATTGAATCAATAACATTATTTTATACAGAGTTGATATGAAACAAGGGTATGATATCATGGTATATAGAATAATTTGTAATCCATTTTTGTGAATTATTGCTTGCTGCTAGCGACGAATAATTTCTATTAGTTTTAATTCATCACTGGAGTGATTAAAGAGGTCGCTCCTGTGACATTTGTTTCAAACGTCCAACGTTAAAAAGATCTCGGGTGTTTCAGGGTCTTGAGTAGGTAGAGACTCTTGAGCCAACCTAAATAAATCTGTCAACAGCCAGAAAAAAAGTAATTCATTGCGGCAAAAATGTTCACCACATTCTTTAATTGTAATTTAATTATCAATTTGTACTTTATTTAATATAATTTTAATAAATTTGAATGATTCATTTTATCACCTATCGATCGAGGCCAAATACAATACGATTTCATCAAGCGCCGAGTAATCGGTAACAAATTTGTCACATGATACCACATAAATATTCAAAATTTTATAAGGGAAAAACTAAACTAAATTCCATGACTTTGATGAAATATAAAAAAATATATATATGAAACCAAAAACAATAGAAAGTAATAAAATTGCAGCAAGACATGCATTGAAGCAGAATAATTACAAACTAATGTACCACAAACCGGCTGATTAACAAATGATTAAGTTGTATGAGTCTCAAGTTTAATATGCATGTTTCAATTTGCGGTAATTGTCGTATGGCGCTGAGAGCGAAGCATTCACAAGAAGTAGAAGAGAAAAAAAAAACAAGTCAATTAAATTTATTGCACAATTTCGCGGTTAATGCTACATTAATTATACTGGTGCGCATGCAGTGTGGTCACGATCGCACCAGGCACATTGGATCGCCACAATGAGGCGCTTTTCGTAGACAAAACACTCAGAGAGTGCCGCCACCGTTGCCGCCACGATGGGGGCGGCTGGAATTAAGTTTCGTCTGAGTCAGGCGAAAATGTAGCAATTGTGCGGCGCGGGCTCGCGTATAAAGTGCGAAATGTTTTGGTTTCGCGCACTTCCAGCGTGCGGTTTTCGGCAGAAGGGACTGAAGGAGCTGAAATGATGGTTGGCGGCGGAGGAGTGAGGTTGGGGGTGGTGGGAAGCTTGCAAACACTCGCAATAGAGCGCGGACATCTTTATTAAGTCTCAGCGTGGTGGCGGTTTTGGTGGCGGCGGTGGTGGTGCGCTGATGGTGGCGGGAAGTGTCATTAAAGTTATTAAAATTTGCGGTTCACAAACGCGTCCGACATGCTGTGAACGAAATTATATCCTGGACGCCAACAGATAGAACGGCGACATTGCGCTAGCTCTAGCTCTAGAGTGGCTTAAAAATGCAGAGAAAGACTAACTGTGAAGAGAGGAGAAGAGAAAACTAATTATATGGAAGTGTCCTTCGACCCGAGACAAATTTGTATGGTTGCGCCATTGTTTCATGGCATTATACGCGGAAACCACATTATTTAAGTGTGTAATGTGGTTTGTTTTAGTTCTAATTTAATTTCGTGATATTCACGGATAATGAGAATGGTTAAATGCCACAAAAAGTACAGTTATATTTTTTTTATTTTTTATTTTATTTTTTTTTTATACATGAATTCAACTTTATTATTAGTTATAGAATGATATAGACATCTCAAGAAGGCAATGTAGTTTCGAGCATTTATTACTTCAATATGTTCCATGCTCCTTCGAACCGGATCTCTAAAAATCGCCAAATGAACTGTGCACTAGTAATTGTACTTGTATTTCTAAAAAAAACAATGGATTACCCTTCTAATTATTCATGTATTTGCATAGGAAACAATTGATTAATGAAAATTTAAGAACGTAAATCCCTTTCAGTCCACATATTTGTCCATCAATGTTCCACCATGGCTACCTTCAAAAATTACCATGGTCCTTCGAACCGGATCTTCTAGTATTAGAATATATAAAGTCATGTTCGTCAAAAACATATTCGTCTCAATTTTACCCCACTCCAATGACTTCTGAATCGATTTTATGAAACGGTTCAGTCAAACTATTATTATTTTACGACAATTGTTTAAACAAACCGCCAACTCCAATGAATCAAAAATTAAAAACCCATAAATAAATATACAAAATGAATACAAAAAGCTACTAAAATCAGTTGTTACGTTCTATTTAAATTAATAAATGAATTTACACCCAAACGAAAATAGTAACAGAATCAAACGAATATGATTTTCACTAATTATTCACTAACATCTAATCCGAAATTTCGAATTATAAATAAATCGTATTTAGAGAAATTCTATATTGACATTACCTATGACTGACAATATCTATTATTGATATAAACATCTGATGATGAGAGTTCTAATTGAGTTTGAAATATATAATTAACTATTATAATTAAACCATTTTAGTGGTCAATAAATAATTTCATTGTCAGTATAGATTTCATTTATAAATTTATAAATTTCATCTAAAATGTTAATTTAATTTAACATGCCTCCAGTTTCAATATACTTTACGATTTTACATTTGAATTTCGCAATATGAGCAAATGAAGACCCGAAAATCGGATTAAAACGTCGTGGACGTGGATTATAATACTCTGCGATATTTCATACGTGCGGCTGTCATTTTCCTGGATGATTATTACCAGGAACTGGACGAGGATGAGTGCGCTTTCCTCGTTTTATGGAAAGCTTTACGCGACCATTTCAATGGCAAGCTGGCGAAAGTAAAACGGCAATCTTTAAATTCGTAGAGAGATTTGTAGGGTAAGCGAAAATCAGTAAATCGTTATTAAATTCCATCGTAATATCCTACACGTTTTTTAGATTTTAAGGAGGAATTTTATACTCTATATTTTGTATAAATGTTTCGAAAAGAAGGTAATTACATGGTCTTTTATTAAAATTTCAATTGAAACCAAATATTTCGATGGGAAAAAGTACTTGATTATTGGGAGACACTTCGATTAATGAACTTACGAACGAGGTTTTAATAAGATTATGTAAATTATTTATTATCATAACTGTTTCTACATATTTCAATAACTCGCTATTAAAGATGGACTCGCTGCTGAATGCTGCTGGTGACGGACCTTCGGACTGACTCCCGATAACGGACTCTCTTTGACGGCTGCTGATGTCGGCCACGCAGCTGAAAATGGACTTGCTTCTGAAAAGTAACTCGTTGTTAAAGATGGACTCGCTGCTGAATGCTGCTGGTGACGGACTTTCGGACTGACTCTCGATTATGGACTCTCTGTGACAATTGCTGATGTCGGAGTGGATGCTGAAGATGGACTCGCAGGTGGAGAAGGACTCGCTATTGAAGATGAACTCGCTGTTGAAAATAGACTCGCTACTGAAGAACTGCCGGTGACGGACTATCGGACTGACTCTCGATAACGGACTCTCTGTGACGGCTGCTGATGTCGCACAGGCACATGAAGATGGACTTGCTTCTGAAAAGTAACTCGCTGTTGAAGATGGAGTTGGAGATGATGACGCGACCATTTCTTTGTTCCTCAGTGCGGAAACGCGAGTCACGATATCGCAGTGACGATTTCAACGCCTACGCATTCGCGGTTAGTGACCGCCACATAATTTTTATACATTTTTAGGACAAATTAACAAAGACAGAAATGCCTTTTCTAAGTTAGGTATGCGTGATTTTTAAATGTTTTTAGCATTCATCTAGTTTTTTTATCATGTCTAGGATTTTACTAAACATTTCATGAGTATAAATGAATAATTAAACATGCGCAGTTAAACACTCACACTCAGCAATTTTACGAATGACGATGATATAGTTAGGATTTGAAATAATTACCAGCGATCGCTGCAGCCCGCAAAACGCAAATCCGTTTTGCGCAATCCTCCACCGAACATCGCAACCGTATAAGTCCATGAAAGGATAACTCCCGTGCATGCACACAACGACAAAACGCTTCGAACGTAAACGAAATACGCGTTTAACAACACTCCACAAGCGCTGTGCAAACGCACACTCACACATATTCTTACACCTTGCCAGTAACGAGCTTTAAGGACTTAACATAATCCATAACGATAATAATAACAATGACGCTTTAGCCGAGCGGTAATCAGGCGGTACGCCACTATAGCGCACTAATAAAATTCACTTTGGTCCCCGCACCATACACACTCATACACACACCTACACGAAATAATGTACTTCCACATTATGACATTATGTCTATCGCCGGCGGCAACATATCCATCCTTCCAACAACCACGGGGATACGTAGGCGGCTAACAAGTAGCAATCGCAATTGGATAATCAATGATGCATGCTTGCCTAGGTATATATGTGGTAGGTAGAAATGTGTGGGCGGGTATGCGTGGTGTAGGCGAGTATAAAACGGAAATACGGAAGGAATGTTGGGCGGGCATGTTGGGAACGCACGCATATTTCGATTTGCATATTTCGTTTGCGTTCGATGCATTCGCCCAACGGGGCGGCAGATAATTCGCTTCGTTATCCTAATTCGATCCTTTGTGCGTTCGCACGTCGCAGTCGTGCGCGCTTCGTTTTAACCGACGGCGAAACGGGTATATTGTCCTTGGCTACGACTACATGTTTCACGATACCACAAAGCTATGGAAATGTCGTGCATGTAATAATATTATCTTTTCCGCGGCAAACTAGAAATTTTCATTTTTGTTTATTTTCTTAAGACGTGCACCTTTATAATGATAGTTTTTATTTGCATTGTTGGGCATTGTAATTATATGATAATATCAACTTTATTATTATTTTTTTTATGCATATTTTAGCATAGAAATAGGAAAAATAGGAAATGAAATACCCGTTCTGAGCGGGGTAAAGCAAGTCTTCATCTTCTCATCTCTACTGTTGAACATCATACTGGATGTCATATTAAACTGTGGGATTTATGGTACCACAATTCATGAAATGAAATAAGATAAAGTTATAACGAGGAGATCCAGGCGAAGGCGGTAGCGTGAGATGATCGGTTCGCACTGGTCGACGGGGCAAGTATGTTGAAGTGAGCCTCGCTGGTGACGACGGCCGGTGGCAAACTTGGTGGCGAAATCGCTGATGGCGGATGCTGGCGGCTGCTGGAGTCGGACTAGTCGGTGGAGACGGCAGGTGAAGGACACGGTGAGGACTCTCGGTGACGGCGGACTTTCTGGTGGCGGCAGCTGATGTCGGGCTCGCTGATGGTGTACTTCGGTGTCGAACTAACTCGGACTGAGTGAAGACTGACTGTTGACTGATTGAAGATGGTGACGATATACCGACATGCGTCGCGATCTCAATGTGCCGTGTCAATTTTGATGTGTCAGCATTCTCGATGTTTAGTCGCGAATCGGTTAAGACTTCGCTTCGGTGGAAACTGATTGAGTGCTGATTAAGGTTTGTTGATGTTTATTCTTCGTGTGGCAGCCGCGGTTATTGGCCGCCACAAAACAAATGCAAAACGTAGGTAGAGGCATCAGCTGGGGCCTTAACTCTCGGCTAGACCTTGACTATGCTTGTGCGACATAAAGCAGATGTCATGCTTTATGTCGCACACATTTGAAAACATTAGCATCAAATTGAGGCGTTTAGAGGTAGAAGCAAGCAAAGTTGGGCCAATACCACCAAAACGAATGAAATGAAATGACCTGCAGGAGCAGGAGAGACAACCTCATGATTAACAACGGAATAATAGAAAAAGTTGATAGTTCTGTGTATTTAGGAAGCGTAATAGATGAAACAGGCGACACTGAAAAAGTAACCACCTTTGGCCTCTTGAACCCTATTTGGAAGAACACCATCAACTCTTTGAACACCAAAATAAGAATAAATACGTAAAGGTGTACTAGAGCTTTTCATCGTCATATCTACGTCAGTCACACCTCCGCGGACAGATCATCGTTGGTTCTCATCATCGTCAAAGTTATAAAACACGAACTTGAATCATTATAAAAAATTGCAATATAAAAATGCAAAAAGAATCTGTAACTAGTGTAATAAGTATTAATACTGCAAGTTTTTATAATAATTAAAGCAACCGTTCATGTTTTATAGTGCTGGCGATGAAGTGCCCTCACGATGATTAGTCCGACGTTGAAGTGGCGCCATGGTCAGCCCACGGAAAAGTGCGCGACGTTGATTTGAACTACGATGACCGGTCCGACAACGTCGGACGTGTTGGATGGGTGACCACATAGTCTCTCCACTCAACAAGCGGCTGCGAACATCTGACTTCGCGGTAAAAACGCGAACGAAGGTTGGGCGATTCGCTTGCAACGGTCCCCGGAAAAAAAAAACCATATACTCAAAAGTTCAGAGCAGTACCAACAGTAGAGAGACCGGATTGAAATAAAAATAAGAAACAAGGGGGTATATTTAATGACTTGAAATAAACTTGAGAATAATTGATTGTAAATAAAGATTCCGCTTACTCCTTACATAAAACATTCGATGGCGAAATACAATTCGTATTTGCGAATTCATTCAGCAATCACCAATCAATAACCTAGCCTGCACGGAGCGCATTTATCCACCGTGGCAAATCGTTCAGAATTTATAACCGAGCGATTTCCTTCGGTTTATTTGCGTGGAAATTGAACTTAAGGGGTATGTAACATGACCCAGAAAAATAATTGCCAGCAATGATTGCCGACGGAGTGCATTCGTCCGTTCGCAACACAGACGAGCAAGCAGCAAGAATTGCACAAATCGCGAGAACGCCGAGGAGCGTCTTCTAATGATCGGTACGCGTCCGCCGCCGCCGATCTTCAAGTTTTCCCCATCTTCACAACTCACAGTCGCGTCTCTTCGGTCGGCGCAGAGCTAAGAGATAATAGGTCGGAATCGTTTTCACCGCTTGGCAAATGATTTCAACCGGCAGTAATTCGGCACGCTGCACGTTCTACGTTCCACACCGACGAGTAATAAACTCGTCTTAATCTTAATTCGTTCGCAAGTTTAAGAAATGTAACTATTCGTGAGGAAAGCGCTCGTTATTTCCACCTGTAATATATCCTACTTCATTGCAGTAACCTATAGTTGTAGATTATAAATTATTAAACGTTCTTATAAACGCATTATACCTGCGAACGTGTTGTAATTATTTTCAATCAATTTTTAATGATATTTGCGTGTATGAAATATGTTTACGTTGGTGGTATTTTGAAATGGTTGCATCGAGCATGGAAAAGGCGAGGCTTTTCCGAATGCCTTTTCACATTAACAAGAAGCATCATAAATACACGAAGAGAACACATAAGGAGATCGAGCACGATTTTATTTTTACGAATAATTGACCTAAATACAAAGTTACGTTTTGCTGGCTGCACACACAACGCACAATGTTTCAGCACACGTTTGTATCAGATAGGGAAAAACGTGTGTCTTTGATGCGTCTTTTTTTTGTGAACTGCTCAAAGATGGTTGAAATCGAAATAATGTCGTTACTGACCCAGATTACCGTTTTATATAAATTTTTATGCTTGGATGCTTGAAATAACTAGGTAGAAACAATCGATATCACGCTTGTCGATCGCAAGTCTATTTTTGGCAAATGATTGAATTGCGACATTGTCGAATGGAGAGTGTTAAACAATGTTCTCGTTTCGCCTGTTATTGTACGAGGTTTGATATATCAAGATAAGTAAAGTGTTGACATGTTAAACATGTTTAGAAGCTCATTAAAATTATGTTCCATAAATGTATTTAAATTCTTTAATTTTACCGCTTAATTTACGCTTAATCATATCAACTTACAATTAGAAGTATAGTATAATAGTTTAACTTAATTCAATATATTATATTTTCCTCATTTTAATTCCTCATTGTAATTAAATCAATAATTAAATAAATCATATAATAAATAAGCATATTTTGTCCACCTGGGCAGCATAGTTGGTAGTGCTTCGGTCTACCACGCAGGCGGACGCGGTTCGAGTCCACGGAGTAGACACAAGTGTGAATTTATTATGATATAATTCACACTTAATTCACAAGGAAGAGTTTTGCCTCATCCGCTCGATTAATTGTAAAAATATATGAACTTTCTATTTGCGATGCTTTAAAATGTGTTGCTATGTGTAGGAGTATGAGTTCGAAGTCAAAAATATATCAGAGTTCGGGCGTATTGTATATTTTTGAATTTCTATGTTGGCAACACGTATGAGTTGGGTGCACTACGTTGCATCGGGTGAGGTCGGAACGGAAGTCGGACAGTTGAGCGCTGAAGGAATGTTTTCCGAGGGGACCCGTTCTCTCTCGTTTCGGCTGTCAGAGAAGATGGTTGTGCAAATAAACATCTAAAAACACCATCCGGCATTTATTTCTTCAGTCAATTTCAGACGCGCGACTGAGCATCGAAGTGTTATTCTCTCGTAAAAGCGAGACGCGAAATTCGGGCAGATTATCCAGGCTGTCCAACAATCAGTTACACTTCAGAAAGTTAAAAACTCTATTGCACCTGCCTGACCAGACGCGACGGATGGGCCGCCGAAATGCGAAGCCGAAGCGCGCTCGCAGTGTGACCGCATCGGGCTTCGAAATTCGAAGCTCGACGAAGCGAGGCGAGGCAATGCCGCCGGTGTAACAGTCCCTTTAAATAAAATTTTGCGATAATTAAAAGAATTAAAAAGAAAAATACAGATACAGAACCAAATTGTTCATACACAGAAATCGAAATAAAATACTACTCATATTTATTCAACTTTTCGACCCGAGCAAATTTCCCGTCGCCAAGTTTGTCGAAAAGTGTTCAACTTTTCCATGTGATTTGCTCGTCACATTCCGACTCATTTCAGCTCGCTGCAAGACCGACGACCGATCAACGAGGCATCCGGCGCCAAACTAAAAGACAATGATTATTGTTATCGGTTTTGGAAGTTTGGCTGACTAGCGTCGCGTCGGCGGCGTCATCAACGACGCGAGGCGTGCTGTCGATGGCGGGTATGTGGAAATTCTGTACGTAATCGAAGTGTCGGCCGGCATTGCCGCCTCCACTGAGCCACCTCCAATACTACCGACACCGACATCGCCACAGCCGCCGGCGTCGTATCTTTACGATTATGTACAAACTCGGCCCGAAGAGTCGTATATTACCTGGTGCAGCACACTACGCCGTCGCCGTTGGCCCTTTCCGAAAAGTCACGCTTATATTCGCTCACATTGCAACACATGCTCGCTCGATTAAAGGACTAAACGATATTACTTCATTCGCTTGGAAGTTTCTCTAGGAAATTGGAAGTTTCTGCTTTTGTTCCTTCACACAGAGTATGCTCACATATTTACTCAAAGGTAATTTTAAGGTACATAACCTCAATATTAACGTTTTGTTATTTTAAATGTCAGTTATCTTAAAATAAATGAATGAACCTTCACTATACACAGATAAATATTATGTTAGTCAATTGCTAACATTATTATTTCAATTACTAGATTAAATAATGACTTAGTCTCTATGTAATAGTTGATTTATTCGAGTTTTAAGGGGGGTGAAAGGGTATTTGTCAATGATATTGGCGTGCTGAGGACAATATAATTGAAAAATCGTCTTAAAACGACGAAAATATTTTGATTAAATTGCTTTAACATTTTGGAAAGGTTTTGATTAAATCACCCAGTAGATTTGAAATGAAAATACAATTTAGTTACGTTTAGGTGGGCCACATTGTGAGCTTCCCATGTGTCTGGGACGCCTTCGGAAGATCTTAAAAGCTAAATGCCGAGTGCCAAAGTTCGCGCTTAAAAGACGACTCCGCAGGCTTAGGATATTTACAATAGTGCCACCCGAGGAGATCCAGGACGAGCTTTGCTCTTTCGCACACTGAAAACTCCCTTCATCCCTACATATATGCACAGGACCAACCAACCAACCTATGCTCCTATTCTCCAATCCTCCTATTCACCCATCTACACTCCCTCCGAAACTCCCAATGCTTTCTTACATTCCTCACACTCCTAACCTCTTTTCAGCTCTATTCACCGCTCCCTGCTTTGAAGATCTTAGTCACGAAATCTAGGACTAACCACCACGAAAAGTCTCTTCCGTAGATTGCGTCTCCGTCGCCGTCGTCACATCACGGAATCAAAGAATCAACAGGAAGTCAGAGGATAATGACTTTTCCTCGTGGCAACGTTGTAACGTTCGCAAGTTGATGAAATAGTTGCCAACTTGCCAACTTGCTAATCGCCCTCCGCACATTTATCATACCCAATTTTGGGGCGACACTTTGCACGAGCATACGTTACTGCCCATTACGACGCTGCGCCGGGGCAAGGCTGTAAAGTGCCCATAGTAACATATGTTCAATTATACAATGAGTTGCAATTAGTTGCCTTGATCAATAAACTTCAATAATCTACGCTCTGTTCGACACGAGTCGACGCTGCCGAGTTTGTAAATAAAGTTGGGCAAATTGTGTCGGACATATTCGGGATAATATCGTATCCTGCAGGGATAATGTATGTATTTGCACGTCTCCCACGCTGGCGGCGAACTTAAACAATGTAACGTGAATTAATCAATAATTTAATTAATTCGCGTGTAAGTACCTCGTAAATTTCTAGGTTACATGCTCTACAACAATCTAGTTTGCTAATAATGGTAGAACTATAACTAGATTTTATTTAGGCGTAACTATTGTAGGTTCCGTAAAAAATACATATGATAATACATAAACAATGAGAGTCGATTAGGCGGGGTGAAAGCTAACGTGTTCGAGGAGCTAGAAACTCTATAAAACCGAGTTTGAGCTTTTTTCGCGACAATTTCTACTCCGATTTATTATAAAAATCTCAAATTACGATAAATAAAGTGGTGCCACTGTTCTTATTGCACTGTTCACATTTGCGCATCCATGTTTGCACTTCTATCACGAAATAATGAAGTTTGCCTGCAAAAATAGTTAGATAAAAGTTGCATTTGAAAAATCTATAAAAATGTGTAAAACATGTAAAAGAAAAACACTGCTATTCATTCATAAAAAAAGTTTACATTCTAACAACCCCCACCACATACAAAATGTTATACCTTTTAACGCATTTTATCACCACTCTCGGTTGCTTCTGCCCAACCGTAATGGATTTTTTTACTTTCCCACCCCCTGATCAACACCAGCGATAATGGCCCAACACTCGAAAACCAGACAAGCAGCGCTAATACCAGTGTTATAACGTTATCAGCACGCCTTGTGCCACGTGGTGCGTCGCATCGCTCCTACTTGTCAGCGGTCTCGTGAATTATTTATTAATATCGAACGCTGATCGAATTAACCAGGGTGTCTCCCTTTCGACGCCGACATAATGTCATCCAGCTCGACATACGCGGCTTCTTGCGCCTTGACTACACTTTTACTCAGGTTTGGCTAGCGACGCAGGGTCGTAAAACGCACGAATTATGAGTTTTCTTTGTTGCCAAGAGTATGCAGCAATTACGTTCTTATAGTAATGATCAATTTGTAAGGCACGTGCGGGGGTCTGCGCGCCGCCTTTTTTTCGGCGGGATGTGCGCACATTATTCGCATTATGAGCGGGCTGGGGTGATATATCGGATACCTGATAGTTTAGGGCTCAACCGCACGCCGTAATTATGTTCATATATCATGACGCATCGCCGCGGGAATTTAATATTCGCTGCCAACTTGCGAATTGCTACTTGAGCTCTGTTTAACTATGT
>WSZQ02094935.1:5806-22211 GCA_019419845.2 Weissflogia rhopalogaster | reverse complement strand
TACGAAGTTATCACTCGTTTAGAAAGTCATGACATAAATTTCACTAAAATACCGAAATTTCACTTTTCTTCATTTAACTCTAATTATTTCAAAAATGGCTCAACTAATTACATCCAATCTGATAATATATGAAAGATGACATATTAATTTATCGTAATATGACAATTTCTTATGAGAATCTTCATATTTCTGAATGAGACAAATGATACAAGCCTTTAAATTTTGTTTTAAAAAATTAAAAATTGTTTTTCATTTAACGCTAACTATTTTTAGAAGTACTGATCTGATTACAACGAATATGACGCCATGTGAAAGAAGACATCTTCCTTTATCATAATATGTCGTCAAATTTTGAAAACCTTTAATACTTCCTCAGTTAATACTCTTTTAAAAAGTCATTACATAAATTCTACAGAAATATATATCGAAATTTCACTTTTCTTAATTTAACACTAATTATTGCAAAGAATCATCTAATTACAACCAATCATAGGCTATATGAAAGAATGCATCTTCATCTATCCTAAAGTGTCAATTTATTTTGAGAATCTTTAATTTTTTCTAAGATATAATCCTTTAAAGCTTGAGGTTATCATCAATATTACAAAAAATATAGAATTTGTTTTTCATTTAACACTAATTACTTCTAGAAATACTGATCTGATTGCAACAAATATGACGCTGTATAAAAGAAGACATCTTCTTCTATTATAATACGTCGAGGAATTTTGACAACTTTTCACACTTACTATGTTATCACTCTTTTGAAAAAACAAGACATAAATTCCCCAAAAATATTGACATTTCACTTTTCTTCATTTAACTCTAATTATTGTAAAAACCACTCAATTAATTGCAACCAATCTGTGACTATATGAAAGTGTGAATCTTCATCTATAGCAAATCGTCAATTTATTTTGAAAATCTTCAAAATTTCCTAAGATACAAGCCTTTAAAGTTTGATATCATCAGCAATATTACAAAAATAAACAAAAGTTCATATTTTTATAAAGAAACTCCATAAGGCGATATAAATAGGTAAATAATTTGGAAACTGTAAGAGTGTAGGTCTTCTAAGTCATAACAAAAATAGTATTTGAAATAAATCACAAAATTATAGAATATGATGAAAATGCTTGGTATGTATTGAATTTTCCTTTCGTTGTGACGCTATTTAAACTATAGAAATTTGAAATAAACAATTATTTACCTATTGTTTCACATTACGAATGAAACGTGCACGAAAAAAATCTCACAATCAGTTCACATATTCACAATTTTTTGTAACAAGTTTTGGTAGTGAACTACCAGCCAGCGAAAACAAAAATAATTAATGAGTTTCTTTTTTCAGGCATTACGAATCAATTTTGCTATAGCCTACACCTCTCTAATCCTCTAACGTACAAATCCTTCAAATGAAATTTCATTTCACAAATGGAATAAAACCATATCTGACGACCGCATAAAATCCCCTCTCGCGCTGATTGGATAAAGAATCATTGGATGAATCCCAAACGCAATTTGAAATCAACTGCATAGGGGACAATAGAGCGTTATTAAAATCAACGCAGCAACAGTGTAAATTGCGGGTGCGCGCGTATAATTTGCATGCAAATGACGAGCACATGCGTCTCACCTACATCTCTACCCTCATCCCTTCCACCCACTCCTCCTCTGAACCACTATTCCTCACGCAATACATTCTCAACGAGTGTATACCGAAAGCCCGAAAATTTATTGCCCTTTTGTTGACTCAAGTGCGGTTGACCGCATCTTCATTGTTACGTTAATCGTTTACAACACCGAAAAAATATACGCACTGGGTATTTCTACCTGACCGCGCTATTTGAAGACAGTGACTGTCCATCGCGCTCTCTTTCGCTACCACCCAGCATGGAAATCAGCTTCATTGAGTTGCATGCTGGCTCGCCAAGCCTAGGTGGCTTGATTCCATGGAATTATACAATATTCGATGCGAGAGTGACAAGGCTGGACGATATTTTCTACCTGGCATATCTTTCTTATGGGTTGGATTATCGCCTATCTCCTTTTAATACATTATATATGACAAACAAATCACGAAGGTGCCGGCGTCGCGCAGGTCAATGAAACTGAGTTCAATGCTGGGTGGTAGCGAAAGAGAGCGCGATGGACAATCTCTCTCTTTTAATAGCATGTACAGTTTTTGGAAACATTCAGTTCTCTTTATTGCATACTTGAAACACCGAAAATCGTATGATTATTGAGTTTTACAACTTTACAGCCCCAATAGTGTTTTCGGGTTTATGGGCATGTCCCATCCTCACAACTACACCCCCACACACAACAACGCTCTTCATTCATTCGATTCACTCTCATTCATCTACGGAATGAATTTATCCATACACGTACGTGCATATGGGCCACAGCGAGTATATCGTTGCATCATGCATCGCCATTTGCAATTTGCGACTACCGCGCGTCTCCATTTGGCAATTTCAAAGCGCTCACACACACTCTACCTACACACATACCCACATACACACTCAGCCACTCAGCCATACACCTATATACATCAACACATACTGGTACGAAAAGGGCCTGCACGAATGCGAATGCATTTTCAATGATGAGATGCACTCGAGGCTTATGTTCGTCGTTGCTTTTCCACCGTTGGCGCCACACACAATGCGAAATAATGCGAATGCAATACACACAGGAGTGCACAACACATTGCATACGCAACACATACGAACACATCAAATGAATGTATGGAGGAATGATGGCAAAAATGCCGCCGCATTTTTCATCAATATTCATTAGCGTACGCATCGATGCACCAATTTCGTGCTTGAGCTCTCCACTTGCGCAATCATTAAAAATTCTAATTAAAAAGTTCAAACATTACGATGTATCCCGTTGGAACTTGCAATTGTTTCTTGTATTCGTGCAGCGTGTAGTGCGCACACGCGTTATTGTTTTATTGTCGGCGAATAGCGTTTGATGTGTGTTTGGTTAAAAGTTTAACTTTTTGCGCTTGGGTTTACGTACACTTTTGTTTGATTATTGTATTTGTTTCGTTTTGTCGTGGTGGTTTTACGTGTCGTGGTTGGCTTTTTATCGACGTCATACGCTTGTTTCGCAATGCAATATGCATTTTTCTACTTATTGCTACGATTGCACTTGTTTCGTTTAGTTTTTCGCTCGTATTTTTCGCTAACGTTGTGGAAAATTCCGAAATTAAAAGTTTATAAAAAGCTGAACATAACTTTTTACGCAACTGTTCAATTTTTTTTTTAAATAATTTAAATGCTCATTTATATAATTATTTTAAATTAAACTAATTTAGTGAGACTAGAGTGAGACTTTAGTGAGACTAGTGAGACTTGATTGAATGAATTTTATCTGATTTTGTTAAATAACTTAATCAACATTAATAACAAATCCCAGAATAGTATTTTCTTACAATTAGAGATTTTAAAAAAATCGAGAGAGCCTTTTCTCATGTACATATGTTGTTTATATCATCCATGTTAGTAGAAATGTTGTCGGTCGCAAGATTAGCAGCCAAATTGGGTTTTTCGTATGCGGTTTGCGATGGTGGCGCCCGTTGACGTTGTCGCGTTCGACGGGGTATCAAAGCGTAGAGGAATCAAAGGTAATGCATCCATTCTGCGATGTGTTTCGCACGTCGGCATCGTCATGACTCGCTTTGGTATACGACGCAACGACGAAATAATGAAGCAATCGGGCAATCGACGAAGGCATTGAATATTGATGCCGGCGCACCCGAACGCATGCCAATCGCTCGCTCGCGCCTTTTGCCAGTGCGTATAGCGCGAGAGGCAAATCCCGGGGACCCTGAACCGGATGAACCGACCTCTCTATGCCGGATATTAATATGGGTACACCGATACATTCGTACGCATTTGTCTTGATAGGCACGGCGCCGGCACGGTGGCGGCAGCGGTATGCGTATGTTTGATGGAGTTTGCTGGGTTTTACACGAGAGGGTTGGCTGCTGGCAGCAGAGGCAGCTGCATATTGTTATTATAGTTGAGTGTTTGGTTTGAGTGAGGTTACGGTCGAGGGATTTTCGCCTGCTTTTGAGCTCGACAAGCTATTACTATGATTGGAAAAATATGTAATGGAAATGCGATGGTTTGGTTTTGGCATGTGCCGATCGAAAATTGAGTTTTCTTCAATTACTTTAAAACCAACTTTTTGAAGAACAACTTTTAGACATTTAAAAACGATATTTATATTAAAACTATTGTAAATGCGCGTAAGCGGCTTGTCTTAAAATTATTACCCCGAGATTTGTAAGATCGCGGGGCCCTATCTAAAGGGCTTTGGCGAGTTCCTCAGCGGAATAAACACGAAAAACAGGGTTCGAGACACGTCGACAGGAGAGGTTAAAAACGTACTTACCCGGTGCAATACTGGATAAAAACTAACTTTATTTGCAATGGTTCGGCACAAGAAGCGCTTATATGACAGATAGGGTAGGGGTTGCTGCGCATGCGCGACTTAAGCGTGCGTCGACACTACCAACCCCAATATCACTTCGTACCAAAATACCTAAAAGCGCCGGTGGCGCGAACAACTATTTAAAAAAATGTTTTAAGAAGCTTCCGTTTTTTTGTATGTATATATTTTTTTAAAATTCAATATTTAAACACTATTTTTAAATTAAAGTTAATTTCAAATTTGCAAATATCATTTCGTATTTGCTGACGCGTATGCAACTATCAAGTTATTAAATCAATATATTTCCGTCGTACAGGAGTGTGCACAAGGGGCACTTCTCACGAAAACGCCTCAACAATGTTGTTCACTAAGGTATAAAAGGAATCACATATAAGTTTCAATGATTACACTCAGAGCCGTAGGACCATGACATAAAATTAATAAATACCACTTTGTATGCAGAATCTAAACGCCGTCATAAGCACGTTATCTTTTGAGATTAAGATAATTTCAATTGTTAATTGATTCAACTATCTGGTCCTACGTAGAGGTCCGATTCAAGGCTGCTACCGAAGCACTCCACGTGTCAATGCTAAAGGCAATAAAACGCTGAAGTCGCAAATTCTTGAGCGACTTGCTAGAACGTTCCAGACACATTCTAGAAATTTAGGTTGAGCAAATTTTTGAATTTATTTTAATAATATATAATTTAAGCGGCGCATAGTCGCGGGGCAGTTGCTGCTAATAATTTATTGTTTAACGAGCGAAGAATGCCAGTCATTTTTGACGAGTTTGACAAATTGCAGCACAAGCCGAAAGCGATTTAACCCGCATCTTTAGTTAGAATGAAGCTTAAATTTAACGTCCTTATATCATTTAATTTCTAATATATCCAAATAAAAACCTAAACTCTGTGAAATTTGACTAATAAACTGAATTTAAACGTTTGACTTCCTCAATTACAGAAGAAAAAAACTCTCAGATCTTATTCCAACCTCCTTGATATATTGTTATTGAAATTTCAGACAATTTCACGAAGCCACGCGACATTTTATCCATTTTTTACGCCTCCGCATCGCCTACATTTGCACTCCCACCCTCTTTTTGTTCTTCGTCTGTTATCCCTTCCAAAAATACCGCGATTGCGGCCTCCAGAGTTCAGTAGAGAGGTTGGGGAAGAGGGAAAATTGCATTGATAGATATTGAAGGGGAAAAAAACCGATAATTTATGGCATTTATACGAGGAAATTTCGGATTCGGTTATTTATGTTCGCAAAAGTATTTACACTCCTCCAGCCGAGAAAAGAAAAAAGTAACGAAAAAATTGAAAGCGAGAAGAAAGAAATCGCTGAGGGACGCAAATGTTGGTTATGTATATCCAGAATCCACGTGGTTTTCCTCATGGATATAGACATTCGAGGATTGTCAAGGGAAAGCCAGGCGCAAAAAAAACTCGCTTGCATTGCAAATCTGCACACTTGAAATTTTATACATAATAAATTTTAAAATATTCATTTCACTACTGCTGCACCGAAGGAAGGAGTGATAAGCCCTTACGTTTCGTGTGGGGAAGGTTGCCTCGAATTTTTATTAATTTCATAAAATTTGAATATACTTGCCGCGGTCGGTGGTTTAACCTACTGTAATATGCCTAAAGCCATAAATATTCTTTAATACCATAAATTTATTTCAGCGGTTTTAGGTAGTATTTACGCGCGGGGCGCAGTGCACAATTCGAAATAGATGCGCTTTTCCGGGCGTTAGCGGTGCGCCCGTTGGTGTTTTGGCGTTTGGTGGGAAATTCGGTTTTCATTCTGGTGAGGTTCGCTGGCGGGGGTGGGAGAAGGGGGCGGCTGAGGGTGGTTTAGGAGTGCGGTTCGCTGCACACAGCGCAGCGTACGCCTGGCGTGTAAATTCGACTTGTAATTATTGTAATAAATGTAATGAATTTATGAGATAATTTATTTATTTATTGTCGCGTTCCGCGCCGTCGTAAATTGCGCGGAATGGCAAACACGAACGGCTGTTAATTGCACCGTGTGTACATTATACAATCCTCGAAATACTGCAGTCAAACCAGGTTGAAATCAAAACCATAAATAACGAATAAAAATTATATACTTTGATGGAAATTGTATTTGTGTCAGTACCGCGTTGTATATTCTTCTTGTGGTTCGGGGGCGGTGGGGGGGAATTTATATTTATCTAATTGTAAGGCTGAGGGAAGGTGGGGGAAGTGCAAAAGTAGAAAAAAAGAGGAGAAAATTGGTAAACCTCTGGGGGGTTTTAATAAAATTTCTATCTTTATGTCGGTAATTATATGTGTTATGAGTAGGTTTGAGGCTAAGAATGTTCATTGGAAATCACATTGAAAATCCCATCAAATATTTTATGGCCGTGATATTTTTATAACGCATGAATTGTCGAATAAATAGTCAAGTCCTTTAATTTCATATTTTATTAGCTGAGTAGGCGAATTTCGTATTGCAAACCCGAAACTTACTTCGGTTTTTATTTATTCCAGAGAAAGTACTTTGCAATTAACTCATTGCCACTTCTACCACTATTGAACTACTATTCAACTACTATCATACTGTTTCGTTTGTACGGCTCGGATCGTACAATAGTTAGCATTGACATATAGTTAGATAGTTAGCATTGATATATCAAAGAGACCCATGTGATTAAGACTGGGACGTGCACCAGTTTGAACGAGCCTTTAAGAAAATGACATTAACAAAATGCAATCGTTTTCTAAATTTTTACACATTTTACACATTTTTATATCAAGAGCAGCCTTTACCCTTTGCTAAGGATACGAAGGAGTTCCATGTAAATGTTGCAGTTAAAGAATTCATTTAGTTAATGTATACATTTACTAGCTAATGTATACATTTGCTGATATCCGTAGTTAAAATATTCATTATAATCGAAATGAATGCATTTACTAGTGGATGTAAGCATTCATGGACTGTCTCTAGTCAAAGTGAGTCAAATCTATCGGGAAAGTGCAAACCTAACCTCTTTATTCGTGCTGTAGGATGTGGGGCTGTTTGCACCGATTGTTGTTTGCTGTTTTTCCGTTTGGGGTTCTTGGTATGTGAATTGTTTAATTTATATGTGTCTGAGTAATAAATAATTATCAATTATTTTTAGTCATAAATATAAAATGGATAAAGTAACAGCTTTCGTATGACTAAGGAAAAATATCCAAAACTAATGAATGTGACATTATCTAGGTAATGCATGCATTCACTAGTTAAAGTGTTCATGCCTATAGTGAGTGAACGCTTTGACTGAAATGGGAAGTGAATGTATGCATTGGCTAGTAAATGTATACATTGGCTGGAGTGTACAATTTGACTGCCACATATATATGTTGCAGTCAAAGCTTATATAAGCAGTGACATGTCAGCATATTCGTTATTTCACTATCTATTAAATGGTATATATTTTATTAATATCTTGCTTGTGTGCGACCTGTTTTTGATAGTGTATACAGGAGCGCGTGGTGAACAGCAAGTAAATTGTTCCAATTGCATGTTCCAATATTCACTCCAAAATTAGGATCATATACAAGGACGATATTAATAACCTATACATTATCTAATACACCATAAAATAGGGAATATGCTGATATGTGACTTTCTGTATAAATTTGACTCTTTCATATGGTTAGTGAAGAATAAAGTATAGCTTTGAAAACCCTAAGTAAATTCATTATCAATGAAAAAACCTGAATAAGTTAATATTTGTTAAGTAAATTTTTAACAATCATAGGCAACCAAGTTTAGACACATTTTTGTGTTTTCTAGATCCTTAAATATTTTTGTTCCCAGAATATGCTAGGGAAATGTTTATTATTTCTTGCATAGATTAAGAACTTTCCGGCGTTAGTTGAATATAATTTAGTACGCAAGGTGCGTTTACTCAAAAACTTCCCCGGCACGCAAGTTGCATTAAAAAGCCGACAAGCTTTCGTTGGGACGAAACTTCAGCCACACCATGCAGCAGGCCTGCCAACCGCCTCCGCCGCCACCACCTCCGTCGTTCCCCGCACACTGTTTTGGACTTTCGGCAAGTAGCTAACAAACTGCCACGCAGTGCGACACCACCGGCTACACGCGCCGCCCCCGAAACCGGGCGACATTAGGGAAAACACGAGGATCGCGTAATAAAATTCGTAATTAATGGGCGCAATTATACACATCTGCAGCCGCTAACTCACAACTGCTGCGAAATGATAAAATAAATAAGCCAGCGAAAAAACTCCCCGGTGCGTGTGTATCTCGCTCGATTAATAAACGAAAAAAAAGTGGCAATAACAGACAAAAGCAAGCTGATCGAAAACGCAGAACATTGCGGAAACTTTGGATAAATGTTGATTTTGCAAGCGTGCCAGATGCACCTTTCCGGGACGCTGTTAATTTCGCTGAAGTTATGCACAATTGTTGTGCGTTGTTGTTCTGTGCTTGTACTGTTTGCACGTTGATGTATGTGTGTTTTTGCGTAGTGAGCCCTGAGAAAGTGCATGTGGCCAACGGAGATGCCAGCCAGCCAGCATCATAATTAAGCAATTTATATGCATTCGTTAAACGTTGCTGCATGCGCGAGTAATTAAAGCTAACCGTGTGGCAATTATTATTTTCTTTTGTATACGGGTGCGCGCAAAATTGCATTGATTACGACGACCCGAGTCGGAGAGTCAACCCGGGGGAGGGCTTAATTGTTGCTGTTTGATGCGCGGTGATCAAGTTTTCATTTGGCGTGTGTTGCGTTTCGTAGTGCGGTGCTAAATGAAAAATGGCCGAGTTTAATCCGTTGCCCGGATGGAGCTTTTCCCAGTTTTTCCCCCAGTTTTCCGTTGGGTGAGGATTTCAGTTTCATTTCACGTTCTGTTATCGTCTTTTACCCTCGGGTTGTGTCGGGAGAGACAACGAGACGCCGACGGGTTTTTCCCTAGCTGATGGCATGCTAATCCTTATTTGATTGCATATCCAGCAACATTCTATACAAGCTTTCCATCTATTTTTCAGTATACAGTTTGGTTTTGTTTCCAAACATTTTTCCTTCAATTTTTGCATCTTTTATTTTTTAACTTGCGCGACGTTACGCTAAACATCACAATACTGCTTCAGGATAATATTTAATTAGGATAATGTTTAATTATGTTGTATACTAATTGTCTTAACACTAATCAGAAAGTACTATGGCGGTCCTAACAACGGTTCCCGCACAAAGAACGAACAAATATCGACATCCACCGAAATCCTAATCATCCAGACATAAACATTCCGAATGCTGTGTCGTCGAAATCGAAGACATCAGAGGAATGGCCGTGTCATCACCTCCATCTGTCATGTTCTCCGGGGTATATAGTCATCCAATTCCCCATAATCGGCAGTCAGTCCGAGAGTCTGTCACCGGCAGTCTTCAATCGCGAGTCTATCTTTAGTAACGAATCCATCTTCACTTGTGAGTAATTTTCTCTTCAGGAAAAGACCGAGATTATTTCTGCATTTCCATTTCACACTCTAAAATTCATTCGTATTTACAAAACATTAAATTATAGGAATTTCACAGTGTTATCAATTGCGGTAATATTTTTGGCATAATTCAAATACTGCGTTTGCAAACGCGCAATTTTAGCAATTGCGAAAAGAGATAATCACGACAGGATGGGAAGAGAATCGAAAGATAGGCTGCAATTTATCGGATATTGAATGCGGTATTGCGCATTTACAACAACAATAATTTGTGCATTTATTGTAATCACACGCTCTATTGTTTGGCGCGGAACGCCGTGAAATGTTACGAAGTTTTTATGTGCGCCGCCAAACCGCCGCGTCGCCCCCTGCGGGCATTTGTACAATGTTAATGCGCTTATATGCATACCGACGCGGCGGCTCCATCGAAATTATACTCTACTGCAGTATTTCCAATCTATGCACATTTATCTTCATATTAATTGCGATACTAATTATACTGGATGTGTCATTATGAATTATTTGCATCAATTATTTTAAAATAGGTCGTTGCAAAAGTGATACGACGTGATTTATCACTACGCGACGCGACTCGACGC
Source organism: Weissflogia rhopalogaster (assembly GCA_019419845.2). Classification (NCBI taxonomy): domain Eukaryota; kingdom Metazoa; phylum Arthropoda; class Insecta; order Coleoptera; family Staphylinidae; genus Weissflogia; species Weissflogia rhopalogaster. The sequence continues at coordinate 11,677 of WSZQ02094935.1, read as the reverse complement.
GACGCGACACTATACTACACTTCAATTCAAAACACATCCGATTAGTTTAATGCATTACCCGCTTTAATTCAAATTAGATTTAATTGAATTAGATTAGATTGAGGTGGTTTACATTAGTTTATAAATATGAAAACATGAAAATTTAAAACAAACCGATGAAAATAAAGAAAAACCGTAAAAATCGCAACACAAATAGCGAATGTGATGTGTCAGAGTGTCCACAAACAGGTGTTATGAATGAATGATTAGATCTATTATTAAGCCGCTGTACGTGCTCGGCGCAGGCATATCCAGAGACGAACATAGTATTGTTCCAGCCAGGGCAATAGGATTGTTGTGTACGCGTGTCGCCACCGCATCCTGTTTTCGATTGTATTATGTGCGAATTCACTGTCGGCAGTGTTTCCCCGTCAGTTATTCGGCCGAACGCGGCCGGGCTAGCAAAGTATATGTGCCTCTCATTTATTCGCCAAATGTTCGGCAAAGCTACAGGCCAACAGGGCCTTAACATGGGACGTCCTCGTGACAGGACAACCGGTTGTGTTAGGTGGTGGGTGGGTCTTGGAGGTGGATGTAGTCTGGTCCGATTTTGTGGTGCCGCTCGTGACACGTTCGTTTCGAGTATATAAACACAATCACTTTAAGTATTTACCCGCTGCAATTGAACAGGTTGTTACGTTGGAGGATTTCCGAAATTTTGAGATTTAAGTAAAGTTTATTAATTTAGACATTTGTAATTGATTATATATCAATCGTATTTTGAGGATTAATAGTTTAGTGTCATAGATATTTGTCTGTATAGACGGAACAACTTTTTTTTTCTTAAAGAAGGTTTAAAAGTAAGTGTGCACCAAAGTAAGTCGAAAAGAACTAGTTTTAACAAGCTACTAATCACGCGTATTAACGCTTGTATCCTTGTTTTAATCGCCATGGCCTCTTCTTATGAAGATTTATAGTAAAGGGCTTGTAAAGGGTTATTGATGTAATTGCAGCCAGCGGCACTCGGAAGAGAGGAACTCTAACAGCAGCGTACACAAAATCGCCGTTTCCACACTTGTATCGTTATGTACTAGACAAATTCATAAATTGCTGGGCAAGAAAAAAAGGGGTTTGTGAAGCAATGCTTCAGAGGAATCATCTATTTTAAGGTGTTAATTGTAACGTTTTCAAAGTCTTATAGATGATAAAAGATTCAATTACCTTTATAAATTATGAAAATTGTGATAGGACCTTTTACGGAAAATAAACACTGGTGATTTTTAACTAGCCCATAACAAGGTCGTCATTTTCCATCTGCGTTTTTCTTTCCTAAGACGCGCCACAGCGGCCGCGGCACCCTTGAAGCCATATCGAGTTTGCGGCAGTTTTGAGACGCCCACGCGCCTCACTTCTTGTCAATTATAATAAAGTACGCCATAAATTGCAGAGGCGTAAGGTGACACCGACATGAATTTTACATGCCGCGCCCCGAGGGGTCGCAATTACGCGCGGTTTACTCGCAGGATTTCCACGCGACGGCACCGCACGCCATCTCCACCACATTTCCCCCCAAAAACCCCACCGTCCCGCTGCTGCAGCCGCCAGCGGCGACGTCGACGATGACGACCTCCAGCTGCTCACGCTGTGGTGTGGTGGCGGTGAATTTGCGAGTGCCCAAAGCCGAAAGAAGATGGAAATGCTGTGGAATAAAAAGGACGCGCTTGAAACTGGATGAAATCACTGCTCTTTGGGGGTTGGCCTTGCGGTCGCAATGGGGCGATGCACAGTGGAGAAGTGCGGCAAAGGACCTTCTCACGGGGCGGCGCGGCGGGTGGGTGGCCGAGGGCAAGAGCAGGGCAGATTTGCAATCACCGACGCGGGCGTATGTACTTTGTTCACGGTTTAGGGCGGCCGCTTTTGATTCCACCGCCGCCGCTGTACCTCCGCCGATGCTGCCGCTGCTTACTGCCAACCAATATGTAGCGTATCTAACGATCTGTGGCAACGCGGACGAATTTTCATTGGGATTTGTATACAGTTTCCTCTAGAAAACTTACTATTCTCAAAAACACAAGTAACCGCACTATTTTGGGAATGAATAGGTTACTTATTTGTGTTACTAGCATATACTGAAACTATGAAAAAGTAACTGAAATGCTTTCATAGCAAAAATCAATTAATAATCACTATGGGGTAGTTGGCAATGTGTATTTTATCAGGTTATGTTTTGCCGACATTGCTTATTGAATTCATTGAATGCGCGTGTTTAGTTAACGGAATAGTACGTATCTAACGCGTTTCAGCGATCAAAAGACCAAAAGCACCAAAGTCGGTTTAGTAGAGTAAACACATTAAACGCGTGAGTCAACGTGTGGCGCGTGGCGATTCGAGGTTAAAGCTCTGTGAAAACCTAGAGCATGCGACAATTCGCCGAGCACTGGCGTGTTTGGCTTGATTACATAGAATGCGACTGCAGTTGAAGCAATGTATAGCTAACTTTAAATTCATTTAAAAAATACAAGTTAAAATCTTACATGCTGGAAAATTTCATAGCGGAAATCAACTATCCGACATCAACTTGCCGACATTGCTTATTGAATACATTGGATGCGCGTGTTTAGTTATCGGAATTGTATTACATAAGTTTATATTGAAGAGTACGTAGCGAACGCGTTTCAGCGATCAGAAGACCAAAAGCACGGAACTCGATTTCCGCAGAGCGTCGCAAAAATAAACACACTCGAGTTTGGTTACGAGTTGACAATGTATTGACTGTGTATTGTTACAACTTATCATGTTTATATTAACTTACAAGGAAAATGTCTCAATTGTCCGACACGGAATTAAATAATTTTTGTATGTGTGCCTCTATCTAGAAATAAAATTTGTTAACGGGATTTTTTTGCCGTTTTGAGCCGTTTGCCATCCTAAAAAAATTTAAAGTTTGCTATATATTGCTTTAACAGCAGTCGCGTTCTATGTAATCAAACCACGCCAGTGCTCGGCATATTGTTGCATGCTCTAGGTTTGTACAGTGCTTTAACCTCGAATCGCCACGCGCGACGCGTTGACTCACGCAATTAATGTGTTTACTCTACTTATACTACAATTCCGAGGCGCGTGCAGTGTGTACATGCCTTAAGAAAAAGAGACTCAGACCTCAAATCGCTTATATCTCTTCAAAACTTAATATAAACATGATATGCGTTAAAAAGTAAATGAAAAAAGTAAGTTAAACAGTAAAATATTAAAATATGGCTCAAAAAAATAAAAACCCCAAGTATATTCTCCTCCAGCTTAAAAAAGTACAAGCTAAAGGCATACATGCTGGAAAATTATGAGTGAAAAACATGTTTAATGATACTGTATACGTAAAATAGAAAGAAATATGCCATAAAAAGTCTATATGAAATTCCCTTTTATTTCGTTCCCGCGTGGCCACAAATTGTGGACATCAAAGCGAAAAACAGAGCGGCATTCGAAAGATTTGCGCAGCAGCGCCTTGTCGACTTTTTGTTTCGCGCAATGCGCTCGCCGATGCCGTCCCAAGTAGCTTTTTTCTTCTTTCGTTCTCGAGCTTTCCATCATATTCGAGATAATAACTGCGCCGCGCTTTGACGGTTGCCAGCCAATAGGATATCACGGCTTTTGCGCCAGGAATTGAATTTTAAATAAGATCTTTTCCCCTTGCCCGGCGCCGGTGGTGACCGATCTCTTAACATCTGACACATCTTGGGAAATTCATACATTTTCCAAGAGTAATGTCATTTCATTTTAAATGCCCGTCGCATTCGCATTCGTATTCGGGTTTGCTGCGTCAAACATTTCAAATACCTGCACGGAAATAAGGCTGCGCAATTTCTTTAATGCTGGAAAATGGTAACAGGCAATCGTGGAAATCTTGGCAATGTGTACCTAGTGGGTACAGGGCAGCAGAGGTCGAAGACTAATGAAACTATAGACTTGAAAGGGATGTCTTCGGATGTGGCTTGTTGACTATTATGAGATTACTTTGCCGGAAATTGTTTTTCTATTGAAGTGTTTTGTGGCTTGTGTATTGCTTTTAAAATTTGATTTTATAGAATTTTTATTGGAAGACAGGAATATTGTTAACTCCAGCGCACTTTGATTTTGTAGAGTTTTATTTTCATTCTTCATGATTGTTAGAATTGTAAACAAAAGTTCGTTTGAAAACTAGATCCTGAGGCAAGTTTGAAAATTTTAAATTTTTAAAATAATTTATGGAAACTAAGATGTATTATAATATTTGTACTTAACACATGACAACGAAACCCTTAATGTTTCTACGCGACTAGTGGGGATGTCAAAAAAGTATCGGTATCGATAAGTATCGATACCACGTGTCACTACATTACACTACACTACACTTCACGACGCGATGTTATACGTCTCTTCATTAACATTTCCACTTATATCTCTCTTCCTAATTGTGATGTCAGGTAGGTTCTGATTTTGCCATGGCCCGTTAGGATATGTACCATTTTGATAGATTGCTCGCCGGGCTTCCTGATGACCCAGGAGATGTCTTGAGATGTCTTGAATGAGGCTCAGGGTCCATATCCCATTCTCAACTCCGTCCCATAGCGCCTGCCAAGCACTCAGGTGATCTTCTTGAGTAGCTACCCTCGTTTCAGATGTCTTGACTTCACTACGTCCTCATTGCACTGTACTGCACTGTACTGCACTATACTACACAATACTGCTCAGAACTACACAACACTACACTACACTACACTTCACGACGCTATACGTCCCTTCATTAACATTACCACTTCTATCTATCTTCCTATTTGATGCTAATTTACATTAACAATAATATGAATTACATATTTTAAATTGTAATAGCTTCAGCTTTAAATATATGGAATAAAACGTACAAAATATTAATAATTACAAAATAATTATTTAATAATATTTCAATAGAAACAAAACCGGATGCACGACCAAAATATTCAATAAAAATCACAACATTAAATTAATTATCCATTAAAACAAAGAGATTTTCAATTAACCCAAACAAATTTATCAATATAATAGCCTTTTAAGCCGGCAGCGCCAGCGAGATTTGTATAAAATAAACCAAAAAGTTTATATTTGTTATTTATGATTCAATATTCCATAGAGCATTGAATTTGAACATAACCTCTATACAAACCTCGCCCAGTCTCCCTCCACAGCACATCCCCCATAATCCACAGGGTACATTTGCAATCCGTTTAATATCAGCAGCCTTTGATTAATAAATTTTTAATTTTCCTGTATAGGCAGCGTCGGTACCGGCACCGCTGCGTCCTATCAGCGTTCGGTCACCACCAAAAATCATTAAAATTCAAATATTCTTGCTGTTGTTATTGTTTCCGTTGATGGCGCCGGTGCGCAGGCCGAAAACTATTTTTCCCTCTCGCTCGCCGCTTTCAGCTTAATTTTCAATTAAGCGCAATTAAAATCCACCAACGGCGGATGCAAGCAGGCAGGCGTGATTTAATTAAAAGTCCTAATATCATAGAACGCACTTACTTTAATGGCGTCGAATATATGCATTTGTTTTACAACGGTGTTTATGCCGCCCAACGACGTTTTCGAATAGTGTTCGAATCGTAGAATAGTTAACAGGAATTGTTACAATTATTCGATGATAATATTTGAATTTTATTGCATTAATTAATGCGAAATGCGAACTATTTGGCTTTTTAGTGACAGTGATATTTTGTTAATGATTAATAAAATCGAATTGAATTGAATTAAATTATTATTGGCACTTCTCTACTCCTGTTGTATAATGTGAACATTGTAGTATCGATTTTGATCATAACAGTATTGTTAGATGAAACAGTTAAGTAAGCAAGCCATATAATGGGTTCATAGTAGTTT